>JAUYWH010000009.1:20351745-20362613 GCA_034779795.1 Ctenopoma multispine | reverse complement strand
TAGATAGATAGATAGATAGATAGATAGATAGATAGATAGATAGATAGATAGATAGATAGATAGATAGATACTTTCTTCATCCCCATGGAGAAATTCACAAGCTCCAGCAGCAGCGTAAGTTAAAGATCAATACTAATAAAGAGCATAATAAAAACAACACAGTGTAAGTTAAACTACATAAACTTATTATAAAGAACTGTAGACGTTAAAGTGTTTTGTGACTTTTTGTGTGGGTGAAGAAACTAACCTGACCTTAAAAGCACATACAGTCATTCTGTGGTAACTGTGGTAACTGAATGTTCTTTCCTCTCTTCTGTTATTGGTTGACAGAGGTGTGTGACAGCGCTCTGGTGTCCAGTCTGCCACCGTCGTCCTTCACGAGTTCCTCCCAGCTGTCCAGCAGCCACGCACCGGGCTTCGCCAAACTCAACAGGAGAGAAGGTGAGGAGGAGTTTCTGCTGCAGAGTTTGACTCGACACGGCTGGATAGTGTGAAACAAAGCTGGTCACACTGGTACAGACGCCGTGTTGTTGGTGTCAGTGAAACGTGTGGTATGTATGAGTCTAACAGAGGAAGTAGGGAGGAAGCAGCAGAGTTAAATCTGCTCTTTGGAGAAGAGACTTTATTTAAGCTCACAAAACATAACAAACAGGAAAATTCCTGGTGGATTTACAGAGACTTAACTGAGCAGTGACTAGTTCAGAGGGAGACTGAGGATCACAACCAAGTGTGAGACAAAACAAAGTAAAAGACAGAAGAAGGAATCGTTGCTTTGTCCCGTCTTTATTCTCTGTAGGTGCTGTTTGTATTAGAAGGATAAATAACAGTGAAAACCCAGCAGGGAGTCCTCTGCTGGATGCTGATGTGAGGCTTTGACAAAATGAAGATTGTGTTTTGTTGTGCAGCTTTCTGCAGGGAACGAGCATGAGCACTTTATCCCGACATCAAAGCCCAGAATCAGCTGGGAGGGTGAGATGGGTTTAATCTGGATGTGAATCATTTTCCCCACCTGGGAAACCAGAGAACACTGCTCAGTCCTCCGTCTGTTTGATGGTCCACACTTTAAACACAGCGCGTGTCTGTCGATAAATGCTGCTCTGCTCTTTGTTTGCTGATCTGACTTTGATTTTTGGGCTACAGAAGATTCTTAGGGAACATCCCAATTCCCCCAATCGATCGTTCCTCGATCCTCGCTCGCCCCAGAAGTTGTCGTAGAGCCTCATCTTGAAGGACGTCCCCTCATTTCAGTGAGGTACAATGTTTGGAGACAGATAAGTGAGGATGCACTACATTGTCCTTCACTGAAGTTTATTACCAGATCAGCTTCCCTCTTTACTGGAAACCTGTTGGTTGGCTGCAGCTGATCGTACTGGTCTGAAACCGCACCAGTACACCAGTAACATTTTATACTGCAGTAAACTGATAACATGAAGACAGAACCCATGTAAGGCAACAGACTAGTTATTTTATTTGTTTTCAGATTGTGCATCTGTAGATCTTAGTGAGAAAAACCTGGGAACAACTTTCTTTAGAAACACACCAGTCCCAGCCTGTCTCCATTGTCTCCTTATTAAAGTTGGACTAATGAGTTTAACAACAGAAAACTATTAAATATGATGCAAATAATAAATAAAGTTGTCATAAAAAATCACGAGCTGATGAAGCATCCAGACAGGAAATGATGGTTCAGGGGAGAGGAAGTCTCATGTCTCAGCTCCTCTCTCCTTGCATCTCAATAAGTGTCTTTAGTGCAGGTTTTGGTCATGATACTGATCCACCAGTAGTTGGACCTTCCAGTTGCAGGTCTATTTATTCTACAGTCCCTGAAACACATTCACTGCACTCAGGTGTAAGTAAACTTTTTTTTAAACTCACCTCTCCAAAAGATGGACGTCAGCATTAGCACTATGTGCCGTATATATTTCACAAACACAACAGATTGTTGGTGTATATCTGCATGATGATCCAGCTGGATTTTGCTCTGTCAGCACAGGAAACTACACAGCTGCTGTAATATTCATCTCGTTCAGCTCCAGTATGTAGTCAGTGCGTTAGGAGAGCTTCGTCCTTAGCAACGCTCAGAGTGCAGAGTCCCAGAGAGAGATCCCATCTCCGCCTGCTGCTGCTAACACTCAGCCTCCTCCGGTTGTTCTCAGAGGAGCAGCTTCACTCTCAATTCATTTACGCAATAAGTGAAGATAATCAGAGTCTGGGAATTCCACCTACGCAGCACCTTTACAACACAGTCTTCAAGCTCGAACCTATAAGTTAACACACCATCGAATCGTTGCTGATACGTAGTAAAACTGACCCAAGTACATGAACATATTGTTTTGTTTACAAGGTCGACTTAAAGTCAGATATTTTAGGACAAAGGCAACGTTAAAAAGATTTTCATCTGTAGCTAAAACACTCAACGGAACACAAAGGTCATAGGCTTCGTCACCAAAGGTGCGTTGAAGCAGAAGTGGGGGGGGACCAGTTTACCAGTATTCTGAATACCCTGCCCATTTTCTTGGTAAGTCGGACATGAAGACTGGTAAAGGGAAAAAACAACCTCTTTTAACCTGGTTTCCCTGTAAACAAACCCCAGCAGTCCCCAGAGGACCTGAAACTTTAACTTGCTTAAACCGATCACAGTGAGTCTGACACCAGCAGTGGATAAAAAGCTCACATAGTCTATTGACAGGAGGTGAATGGAGAATGATTGACTCCACTATTTCCTTTTTCCTTTTGGTTTCTAAATGATGTGCCCTTCAGAATAAAAATCATCTGAAAGAACTTTACATTGTAAATTACATTAAGGTGTTACAACTATAAGGCGTTATTGTTCAGGGGAGATTTATTTCTACAAACCAGCAGACAGTGGACAGGAAAAACTCCCTTTAATGGAAAAAACCTCCATCAGAACCAGGCTCAGGGTGGGCGGCCATCTGCCTCGACTGGTTGGGGTGAGTGGAAAACAGAAAGAGAAGTAAGACACAAAGAAGCAGACAGGTAGGGTCTTCTTTCACCTCTTCTCTGCTTTTCAGCCTGATCAGTCCTGTCGATGTCTAATTATCTGTTTAATTTCAGTGTTAAGCGTAGAGGCGGGTCGAGGTTTTATTCACGAGGCAGCCAGTTCTGCAGTGTCAATGGAATAAGACTTAAAAATGTAAATAAGCAGTAGGGTTGGTGTGCTGCATGTAACGTGGCAGCAGCAGCTCAGTTGGTACAGCAGTCGTCTATAAACCCCAGGGTCAGTGGTTTGATCCCTGTCCCCGCTGACTACACGTCGAGGATCAGTTCATTAGAGAACCTGCAGCCGCCTGAAGGCAGCCGGACATGTGTTCATAAATCTGAAACATTATTTTGACATCTTTGCGCTTCCTCGTTCCGTGGTGACATTTAGAAAGATGGAAATGATTCCTGCGTCACCTGCAGAGAACCTGCAGTGTTCTCCAGTCTGCTGCCGCTGTCACAGCTGCACTGAGCCAATTAGCTTCCTGTTGGATTCTGTGTTTGCCTGACATGAGAGCAGGCTGCTGAAATTACCCTCCAGACTTTCTATTCTCATGTAAATGACCAAGGCTCATTCTGGATCTGGCGCTTAGAACAGCCTGTCTCTTACATGTCTTTCCAGCTGCCTTGGTTTAAGTGGCCTGTCTCTCTTTCCTGCTTCCTGTCTTCCTCTCCAATCATCTCAATTTCCATTTTTAATTTCTGATCTTCTTCCTTTCTGTCAAACTGTACCACCACTTGTCTCTTATTTAACCTGTCTCTCTGTCTAACGGATGTTGCTGCATCTCTCTATTTCTTTTTCATCCCACAAAGATTTGACACATTTCTTGTGTGTGTTGATGAGGAAACTGTGCGGTGCCAAAGTTGAAGAACCAGCGTTTGTGTCATTATAATGAGCTTATAGTAAAGTCTGTCGCCCTTCTTACCGGGTGTTGGCTGTGATGTATAGTTTCGTTGTTTTAAATGATTTTATTGTTGTTTTGTTTGATTCACTATGATTATGTTAGTTTTACGAGTTAATGACCTAATAGTTACAATAATAGTACATAATAATTAAATGATTAACAATAGTCATTACATCGTTTCAGGCTGATTGATAATGTGATCCTGAGCACATGCATGTTACTCAGGGAGCAAAGTGGAAGACCCTTAACTCGAATTGTTCGATTGGAGCTTCTCAGTGAGCAACAGGTCACACTGTGTCCACATAGGACGTCTTCCAGGTGCAGCCTCAGTGCTCAGCGTGTTCTGCAAAACAGAGCCTGAATCTCAAAGAAACTTCCTCAATAACTAAAGTTGCTAAAAGAGGAGCAGCTCACATCACTGTTAGCTGATTTCTTTTCTGTATACAGCAAGACAAGAGACTGTCTGGTTTTTCATTTCCACTGGGACTCACATCACTGTGTCCTTGGTCGTTAGACTACAATTATCATTTCTTCCTCTGTTTTGCTCAGTGGAGAGATGTCGCTCTGCAACCTCCAGTAACCTCGACTTCTCTCAGTGTGTGTTTGAGCTGGTTCCTCGGGGAGCTCTCTCTGATTTAAACTGACAGCTGTGACCAAAAGCTCAGAGACCATCAGCCCTCAGTTCACTTCAGTTATATCAGTCTCAGTCATGCCGTGACGATGGGCACGTTGAATCTTTGCAACGCTTTGTGGACTTAGACTTGGACTTAGATCTCTTTTCTTTTGCAGCGTAATCTTCACGAGTAAAGGTCAGAGTTTCTACTCTTTTATATTCTGCTGTCACTGGGCACATCTCTTAGTCAAGTGCTTATTAGCTTTGGCCTTTAGCTCTTTAAAGATCAGGCTCCAGCAGCCAACAGACCGACACAGATTCAGTTTTCACAAGAAGCTTTTTGAATGTTAACAAAAGCTTTTCAGCTGTTGCCCTTTTGAACTCATATACCACACAAAGTAGGAATATACTGTATTCTATAACGTAACCATAAAACTAGCATTTGTTCAACATTTACAGGTAACTGTGGTTTTCAGACAGACCTCGTCAGAAAGGTGATAATTGTGCTGGATGTTTATTATTGAGGTCAGGGCCGGTGGAGGAGTCGAACTGCACTAATATAAAAACAGGGTGGCCAAAACATTAGAAACAAATGTGCCTCATGGTCGAGGTGGCTTGTAGATGAAAAACAGATATTTTACCAGCTCAAATAATGAATTTCTTTGTTGTTTCACATGTACATTTGATATCATAAGGTATGTTGAAAACGAAGAATGTACTGATTATAGATTTTATACTTAGTATTTCAGATAACCTACACTCTATACGGTCCTTGAACGCTTCACACTGACAACATGCTTTTAGCAGACAGAATCAGATTCGACTTTTAATGTAAACCTGCCATCATGACCATGCCATGTGACCAGTTAGCTGTTCGATTAGCTTAACGATGAGCATCTGTCACACAAGAAGTCGACTTTTACAGGACTTAACATTTTTAAAGCGTCCGTTTTGTTTCTTAACTGAATGCTGTTAGGGATGTTGTGTTTCTATCTACAGCAGCTGTACAAAGAAAAAAAAGATATTTTTCTGAAAGTCAAGAGGCTTTTAAGCTGCTTTTCAGCGCGCGCGCTCTCTGCAGGACTTCCTGGCACCGTCTTTGTGTGTTTGTGTGCGTGTGCTCAGTGGGACGGTGGTCACCAGCTTCCTCCTTCAGAATCCATCCATCTGGTGTTTGAGCTCGGCGCCGTTATTTTGGCCTGACAAAGCATTTTCACACACACACACACACACACACACTCTTTCAGTGTTAGAATTGTCTGTATGGTGTAGCCTACTGTTCAATCAACCCTGTCCCGGTAGACCGTGTCAGCACCCCCCCCCACATGTGTGTGCATTCACACAAATAATGTGCAGAACAGGCTCTGATACAACACAGAATAAAACGCTGGATAATCTGGTGCATAGCTTGGTTCTCTACAGTCCTGCACTGAATATATCAGTAAGTGCCCTTTATGCAGTGTTAAAGCATATTGCCTCAAAGCCCCCCGCTGATGTTATTTTGGCCCAGAAAGGTTACAAACCCACAGAATCAGTGCACCCTTCACTCTTTAATCGATTGGCATTTTTATTTGCTGCAGGAGTAGATCTCAACCTGTTGACCCAAAACCAGTGAACAGATTACAGTGAAGCTGTGTGTTTGTATTTAACAAGAGGAACGGTACAAATGAGATAAGGTGCTGCTCCTGTACTGTTGATATAAGCGACAGTAACAATGTGTCTGACACAAACTCTGTGCCGTGACTGCTGCATCCACAGAAACTGGATTTCCGTTTTAGCCGTACCGACACCCTGACGCAGGAGCTGAAAAAAAGTTCACCTTCACCTTCATGAAGTCAGTTGTATTTTAGGTTTATGTACCTAAATAAAAGTAAATTGGCATAAATTAAGTTTTAGTTGATTCTAATCTGTCAAAATGAATGTTAAAGCCTCATATTCATTTTATTCATCAAACCATCTGCAGCTGTTCACTTTGAGCTGCATTTAGTTATCGAGCGTTTTCTTTTATTTCTCACTCAGCGATGTTCTTAGTCCTGTTTGCTTGTCTGTCAGAATAATAGGGAAAAAAATCAATTCAATTAAACCTGTGGGAAGGTGATTTGTTTTGGTGTTTAGATCTAGAAATGCTTCAGTTGCTCTGTTAACACGGTGTGAACGGCCTCTTTTGACAGTTATGTTGTTTAAAGAAATGAAATTGTCAAATCATTTCTTTATAAAATGACAGTACATGTGTTTTTCTCAGGTACAAACGAAAAGAAAAACAAAGTAATTCAACATAGAATGTGATTGATTTCCTGTTATAACTTCACAATGGATTTAAAAATGTTTTCTGTGGTTCAGTCAGTTTCTTGATTCGTGGTTCAGAGTAAAAGTTTTCTCCTTCTGTCTCTGCAGGAGCTGGAGGTTGGTCTCCTCTCACTTCAGACAGGTATCAGTGGCTGGAGGTCGACCTGGGCGAGCGGACCAAGATCTGCGCCGTCGCTACACAGGGTCGCTACGGCAGCTCCGATTGGCTGACGTCCTACCTGCTGATGTTCAGCGACACGGGACACAACTGGAAACAGTACAGACAGGAGGACAGTATAGGGGTGAGCTGGGAGAACACGGCATCACACGCAGGTTGTGTGTGTGTGTGTGTGTGTGTGTGCACACTACACAGATAAACTCCGTCATCATGACTTTACCTCTTCATTTATAATGGATGAGCTCCTTGCAGACCTGCTGACTGTGCAGACGTGTTGCCAGACGTTTAAAGTGCTGATGACAGACAGAAGCAGTCGACAGAGATTCTCACCTGTTTTTTCATCGCTGATTCAATTTAATTTGACTGTTTTGACAAAAAAAAAACTTAATTGTCAAAGTGAAAATAGACCTCTACAATGTAATATTAATGACTTGTAAAGCTAGAACTCATTTTGGGGGTTGGAGTACAAATACACGGGCAGGCAGGCTCCAAGCAGCTCCACCAAAATGCTGCTGAAAGTTAGTCCTGGAGGACAGTTTAATCCATCATTAAGAAATGGAAGGACTGTGGCACACGTGTAAATTTGCCTCCAGCCTAACTACTGATGGAGGACACCTGTGACTCCTCTGAGTTTCATGCTGAAACTGGAGAGATATATGCATGCAGGCAAGAAAAACAAGTCAGGAAGCAGTTTCTGTTCTGTTTCTGCTTCAGGACACGAGGACAAAACGTTTGTCACGACATCAAAATAGATTTTCTTAGATCTCTTTCCTACTCCAGAGATTGTTCAGATGAAATCTTACAGCACTGGAAAAGATCATTTTTTCGGCATCCCCAGTCTAGACAAAGGAAAAGTTTTCCTCAGAGTCGTTCCAACCCTGAGCAGGAGTTCATACGTGACACACGGGCCCAGTATGTGAGGGAACCTCTCTGTAGAGCTGTGTAATCTGCTGTGGGGCATCGTCACCCACACTGAAACACACTGATCAGTCCTGTCTGCTCAGACACAGACCTGCGTGTGGATGAAGAGCAGTGTTTGGTGCTGGTCCACGGAGGAGCTTTGCTTTACACGTAGATTTTGATGAGGCTCTTTCCTCACGTGGAGAGAATCCAGTAAATGTCAGCGTTGAGGATTTTCTGTAAGATCGGAGAGAACGGCTTCTCTCAGCTTAGAAGCGCGTTGATCTGACACTCTGCATGAACTGTGCACAATCCCTGTCACATTTTAATGTGTTTAAAGTGGACGGCTGACATATTTCACTGCTTTAGTGAAGCTGGCTGAAGATGCTGTTTCTTCTTGTCCTCTTTCTCTCTCTCCGTCCTCTTGTTTGCTCTCTTTTCTCAGAAGCCTGTGGCTGCTTGGAAATATAGCAATCCATCTTTTCTTTATTGTCTCTCTTCCCTTGATCTGTTTGTTTCCTCTCGCCTACAGGGCTGAGGATGAGGACACAAGTGGTGCTCTCGCTTTTTTTTTTTTGTTCTTCTAAAGTTTACTCTTTCTGCTTCCAGATTCTTCTGTAATTATCCTTCGGCCTCCATTTTTCCCCCTGTCCTTTCTCTTGAATACCTTCTACTGTGTCTCTCTCTTTCTCCTCTTCCACCTGTCTTTTCTGCACCTCTGCATTCCCACAGTTAGACTAATTTGTTGTATTATATTGTGTGAAGTTTACTATGTGCTCGCTCACTACATTAGAGGAACTGTGCAGCGGTTCTTGAACAGAGATGGAGATTTAACCCTTTCAGTCAAACATGGGGTCTTTCTTCACCATCCAACTTCTCTCTCTTATGATTACTGAGGAATTAATAAGTTAATTATGTGCTTAAGCTTTTATCAAGCAGTGGGGGAGTCAGTTAACCTGCATGTCAACTTCAAGGGAGGGATGTAAATAGGATTGATAGCCAGATGGGAGAGATGGAAAGAGATGAAGGGAGCGATTCACCAGGCGTTCAGCCCAGAGTCAGAAAGAAACGGATCATCTCACAGGTTTTAGTTAATGGGAAAATTCTACATGGAAACATAGAAAGGTGTTGAACTGAAGATTCCCATCACTCAGCAAATCTACAATCTTTTAGGAGAATGTTCAATATGAGCTCACTTTGCTAAGTGGTGACTTTAAATCATTTGTATGTTTAATTAATTAATAAAACTATTACATTTTGACATATGTTTGTAAAATTAAGCAAAATACTAAATGACTAAGTTAGTACTTAGCGACTTAGTCATGTCGCATCCTCCCCTGGACGGTTAGGGTTAGGTTAAGGTTCACGTTAAGGGTTAGTGAATGTGATTCTCAGCACGTATGCAGAACAAGCTAAACTAGCTATCGAGTGTTAACTTGATGCTAACATACAGTGTGACATATCTCTGTGTTTGTGTTCTCAGGCTTTTCCAGGGAACACTAATGCAGACAGCGTGGTTCAGTACAAACTGCAGCAGCCGGTGATCGCTCGCTTCCTCCGCCTCATTCCTCTGGACTGGAACCCCAATGGGAGGATCGGACTCCGACTGGAGACCTACGGGTGTCCTTACAGTACGTGTAGTGTATTTCATGAGGAACTCTCTGTAAAGATCTGTGATAAAAATGTGGTGAGACATAGATTTAAAGGGTTTAAAGACATTTCTAAAGCACAGTATGTTTATTCCACACAGAATGCCATGTTCCCTGTTTCCTTAGAAATTCCTCAGATTACATATCGGCTGAATCAGCCCTGGCATCATCACAATGAACAAACATCCCACTGTGCTTCCTCACAAACACACAAACGTATTGTCTGGTTTATTCACACAGCAGATTTCAGATCAGCGCCGACTACATCACAGCAACAATAAGATGTTTTCTTTCTCTTTGAGCGAGGAATCGCTTTCAGAAACAAAGTTATCGCAGCTCTTCTCACTAGAACCATAAACAAAAACACTTGCCTCCGTGTTATTACTTCTGGCACAGCGATTGCAATATCTGCCTCATATTTAAGTCGTCGCTTCTCTTACTGGAGTTTGTCTGTTCTCTCATCAGTTATTCAACATATTAGTTCATCAAGTGGAAAGATGATGATTTATGATTAAAACCTCTTTTTTTTGCTGCTGCCCTCTGAGGAAGATTATGGATGAGGAGAAACACTGGAAAGAGGATTTTGATAAATAGCCTGGAGTGGTTTAGAAATAGTGTCAAATTAGTTGAGAGCACACTAGATACGCTCTGCGTTCATTAGACGAGACGGTTTGCTGAGAGGACTCGTAGTAAATGTGGCGTGCACAGTGGATCCTCCTGCTGCACGTGCAAACAGTTCATCAGACTCGGAGGAGATTTCAACAAAGATGATAGAAAGTAAAACTGATTTAAGATCAAGATCAAGGTGCAAATCCATCACGTACACAACCACAGTCACAGTACATTATTAAAAACCCAGATAGGAGCAGGGACAAAAGAGTTTTTACGTGTCTTTGTCGGTTCGTTACGTCTGCGCTCAGGCGGCAGCAGCGTTAAACTC
Source organism: Ctenopoma multispine (assembly GCA_034779795.1). Taxonomy (NCBI): domain Eukaryota; kingdom Metazoa; phylum Chordata; class Actinopteri; order Anabantiformes; family Anabantidae; genus Ctenopoma; species Ctenopoma multispine. The sequence goes on along the minus strand of JAUYWH010000009.1, from coordinate 20,352,142 downwards.
GTTGAACAATCGAAGGCTAGAATCAGCCAAGACTGACTGGACCTTCAAAATTCTAACAATAGACCACAGACCATCATTCCTGCATCATACTGCACAGTGTCACGATGCTTTGCAGCCTGAATAACTCAACATTTGTTGCACAATGTTTAAACAGTGGTTTAAAAGAGCTGAAATTATTATTTTTTTGCTGTGACTTGATGCTGTCAAACCTCACCAGCGTGTTTTTCCTGTTTTTCAATAACAAAGTTTATTAAAAATATAAGTACAGTACGAACTGACAGTCACGGTAATGTAAAGAGGAAGAGCTCACACACACACAGACACACACACAGACAGACACACACAGACACACACACACACACACACACACACACACACACACACACACACACACACA
>JAUYWH010000009.1:20315854-20347500 GCA_034779795.1 Ctenopoma multispine | reverse complement strand
GATCTTGCCCTTTCGGTCACTACCCAAAGCTCGTGGCCATAGGTGAGGGTAGGAACGTAGATCGACTGGTAAATCGACTGGATCCTACTGCTGTTTGAGTGAAGCAGTTTTCACAGATGCTTTGGGTCAGATAGTTGCATCCTCAGAAAGATATTAATATCTCATCCTCTACATTTATGTTTGTTTATCGAGGTTTTCTTCACCCGTGATTGGTGGGAGAGATGTTGGGGTTTCTGTTTACAGATGAATTCTGTGTCTTCAGTAAATGGTGGTGAGAAAAATGTGACACTGCCCCAGTGGACGTGTTTGTTAAATCCCTGATCCACACTACATTCAGAGAAACACATATGCAAATGTCTTCTGCATAGTTTAAATTATTTGCTGCATGGAGAAACATAACTCAAGCGTGTGCTCATAGTTAAACCTGTTGGGAAATCTTTCAGAATATGTAAAATCGCATCATAAAATACCAATAACTGTCCAGTTTTAGTGGTATTTAGATTTTATTTATTTAACAGTTTGAAATACTGAAGGAAAAACTTGCATTAGTGACCTTTTTTCTCTTCATACTGACAACACTAAGCAGCTATGTCCAGTAAAATAGAATTTAGAAAGTGTCTCTGAGTGCTCCTCGTACTTTATGAGTTACATACTGATCCTGCAGCTCTTTGTTTTGGTTTAATTTCTTATATTGTACATTTGACACTGTTACTGCTATGAAGAGGACGATTATCATCCTGTCAACATGTTTCTGAGGGCCTATAGTATACAACTGAATGTATTCAGTGGGTGGAAAGAGAAACAAAAAGAAAATGCAAAAGAGCTTCTGCTTCATTGATTATGTGACAGACATTGTTCTTTATGTGAGTGCATTGGTGAAATAATTAGAGACTTGTCTGATAGGAGCTGTCAGTGTCTTTCTCCATAATGAGACTTTTAACAACTTTAATGTAATAGCAGGCCAGATACAACGAGGTGATAGTGTCTCCACGATAATTGTGCAGAGTCCAGCAGAGGTGTAAGATGCGGAGACTCAAGAACCTCCTGTCAAGACCTCGTTGATTCAGGTAGAAATGCTGTAGTCAGCAACAGTTTACAGCAGTTTCCTATGATCATTTTACTCGTTATTTGCTTGTCGACATCCTTAATAATAACAACACACACACACGAGCAGCCTTAATAACTGGCCCAGTCAGTTCATCAGAATCCATTCTGTCAGCACGGCTGTCTACCACCATTAAGACCACTTCACACATCCACCAGGAAGGCCACACCTAATGTCCCGTTTTCCCGGGGTAGGAGTTGTGGCATAAGTGGAGTTGTGCTCTAGAGGATAAACCTCAGGTCTCCGACTTTCCTTCAGACTGAAAAAGCTACTTGATGAGGAGCGAAATGTTTCAGCACAACAAGAAAGAAGTCGAGTTGCCATGACTTAACTTCCTGTGTGTTCCATGACCAGGCTCTGCACCTTCACACATACAGATTCGAAGTAGTTGGCAGTAGCTGGGCTCTGGTGAAGCTGTAGTTCTGGGGGGGGAACCATTGATTGAACAGTTGGTGTCTTGAGTATCTGCTGCCTGCCAGGTAGACCAACAGTGGTGGGAATACAAAAAATAATTATGTCGTTACACCAGCAGAACTTTAACAAACAGGAAGAAACTGCTCGACAATGTGCCTTTTGTGTTTTTGTTGATGCACCTGTGGCACAGTCAGGTGCAGAAATGTCACCTGATTTACCTTTTTAAATTCGTGAAGGTTTACTTAGGCTGCTGGCAGAAATATCAAACACGAAGTCTGAACTGTCTCTGTTTCTCTCTCTGAGTTCAGATTTGTGGCCCCCTGACAAATAACAAATACATTTTTAATGATTGACTGTATTCAGCTCTGCCTACGCTTCCTTCTCTCAGCAGAAACACAAAGTTTCTCTCCCACTACTTTGGGGAATGGATCCCTTTATTTGGACCGACTCATCCATCATTAATGACGCCTCGCTGTGTTTCCTCTGTAGTTTTTCAGATTAGGCTTTATCACATTATTTGGCTCAGTGCAATTATGCAGATATTGAGTAATGAGATGGCAGAGGATGACCTCGCCGTGCTCGTCTCTGCGGGAAGCGGAGAAAAGTGAAATATTTAGACGCCGGCGCGGTGCTGTAGCTGTCACTGGACCCGCGCTCCCTTGACACCAGGTTGGCAGAAAGTAGCAGAGTAGAACAAACAAAGAGGTCAGATAACTGTCAGATCAGATACACAAAGGCAGAGAAACAGACAACAGCTAGACATGACACGGCTAAAAAGGAAGTTTGCTTGCTTGGTGGGGTTTCATCTGTAAAGTAACCTGCATATCTAGTAACCGAAATAAGAGATAAAACTGATAATAGCAAAGAAAGTGTTGGGATATTCAGCTTCCCAGTGAAATTTCATCTCATTTCATGCATACTGATTCATTTTTCTTCTTTATTATGTTGAACTTAGATTAAACAGCGGTGATGTGTTGATTAAAAGTCTGAGTCTCTCTCTGTAATTTTCATTTCTCGCTGTGATTAGTTTTCAGTAGCAGTCTATCTGCTTCTCCCACATCCCGTCCCACATTGCCTTCTCTCCTCACTTTTCCTCCTCCTCACTTTCTCTGCTCAGCCTTGATTTCTTTTGTTCCTTCTCTTCCTCCTCTTTCTTCTCATCTCTGTCTTTTCCACCCTGCACTGGGCTTCCTTCTCCAGTTTTCCTTCCTATGTCTTTCACTTTCATCCTACTCCTTCGTTCCTGCTCATAACGTCCTGTCTGCTCAGTCTTTTTTCATTCTCCTCCTCCCGTCCAGGTCGGCCTTCGTCCTCTGAACTCCGGCGGCTTGCTTCCCTCGGCAGCCTGTTGGATGATCAGCATTGGCACCACGTCGTGCTGGAGAGGCGAAGAGTTCACCTCAACCTCACTGTGAACAAACACACTGAGAGGGTTCAAATCCCTGCAGAGTTTAGCCACTGGGACATTGAACAGGTGAGGTAAAACACCACCTGAACGCAGACACCTACTTAAACACACATTTATACCTCATATGTCTTGTGTGTGTTTTCACCAAACAGCTGAGTGTAGGAGCAGTCCAGAGCCTGGACTCAGAGAAACCAGAAACCATCTCAAAGGGGAACTTCCACGGCTGCCTGGAAAACCTGCTCTACAACGAGCTCAACCTGATTCAACTAGCTAAACACAACGACCACCAAGTTACTGTTGAAGTAAGTGCACAAGCCTGATAAGTTATGGCCGTACTGGACCGCATAGACTGCAAAGGCCAGACAGTCTGTGGAGGATTCAGTATCCATCAGCAGGAGGGCTGCATTTCTCAGCCGTATTTGAAGGAGCCTTAGGAACAGCTCTCTGTGAACCACTGACACGTCATTTATTACAGGTCACGTATGAAGGTCTAAGTACTGATCTCTAACGTGGATACAAAGACGCCTACATACTGTAGAGAGTTGTTCTTTTCTTCTGCAGCGTGAAGAAGACGGATCACGTGGATCTCTGGGCTTTTATATCTCAGACAGAATAAAGCATCAGTAGCTGGAGCTGTGCCACTGACTGTGAAATAAAATTTGCAGCTGAACTCAGCCCTCTATAAAATTCTCTCTGACACAGCACAAACTAAGAAAACACGGGGAGTTTGTGGAGTTTTGTGAATTGTTTATTACGAGCTTCTCCAGTGCAAAGTGATGCTTCACAAAATGACTACAAATCACTGTCTAGAGCAGGTGAAGATGTGTGTGTGTTCCTGCAGGTGCGCTCATACACGCTGACGTCTTCGGAGCACCCCTGGGAAATAACGGGGATGCTGCTGTTAATTAGCTGCTAACTGGTTAATGACGCTGAGGAGCTCTTAACGAGGACAGTGAGTGATGACAGCGCAGAGCAGACGGTGGTTAGAACTTCACAAACTCTTCCTTCTCTGCCGTCAGTAGGACCTTTGGATGTTTCTACAGTGACGATAAGTGGAGTGAACCACATAAAGAGGATTCAGAGAGTAACGTGGATTAACAGAGGCTGTTTTATGGGCGCCGTGGCTCGTTTTAACACAGTTATAGTCCATTTTAATAGAGAGGCATGATAACAAAGTGAAGTAGAGGTGGACTGTGGACGTGCGTGTGTGTTAGTGAATGGCTTTTGCAGGATTTTATAGCTCACTTTTTCCTTGCTCCATACTTTGCAGTGGTGCTGCAACCTCCACCGTGTACTTTCATATATCACTTGAACAGCTCTACAAAGGGCTTTTAGATGTCGTCTGTGTTTCCGCAGCGTTATAAAGATGGCAGGCTGATATTCCCCGCAGAGTACGGGGACTGTAATATATTACGGACCGCGAATGTGACGCCTACATAGTGCTGTTCACATGCGTATCTACCTCTGCTCACCTGTGAGCTGGGTGACACTGGAGTTTTCTAGTTTACATTCATGACTTTCATTCTCAAGGAGACTTGCTGATGAGATTATTGGGATGTAAGGTTGCATCGACACGCCCTCTGCAGCTCATTAATATTCATGTTTTATGTTCTTTTATCACACTAGTAATCATATTTCTGTCCCACCCCCTCTCCCTCCCTCTGCTTTGCTTGTTTCTCTCTCAGGGCAACCTGACCTTTGCTTGTGCTGAGCCAGTTTCCATCGCTGTGACGTTCCCCGGCCCCCTGAGCTTCCTCCAGTTGCCGTGGCACCTGGCACCTGCTTTGGGGGGCTTTTCCGTTGGGTTTCAATTCAGGACATGGAACAAGGCGGGGCTTCTGCTCACATTTGAGCTGCCCCAGCACAGGGGGCTGGTCTGGCTGTACCTGAGCGAGTCCAGACTCTGGCTGCAGGTTCACCAGGAGGGCAGGGCCCTGCTGGAGCTCAGCGCAGGTTGGTCCAACAACCGATAAAACTGAGTCTTAACTCTTCCTCTCTGCTCTGTTTCCCAGAACGTGTTTAATTTTACATGGAACTGTGGAACCAGTCCATGTTTGTCCCACATACTGTAATTTATGCTACATAATTTGATGAATCGCAAATGAGTTCTACATTTGCAGCTCTGAAGTAGAATATTAACTCTGCACCGTGCCTTCTGTCTTTTAGATCTTTATTGTTTTAGTTTATATCGAGCTCCTGTGTTTTGTTATTATTGTTTCCGTTTCTTTCTCTCATTATTTCATCTAAGGCTTCTGTGAAACTCCACAGAATCAACACCCGTCTTCATTTTCATCATACGTGTCTTATGTTGTTACGTTTTAAAACCTGGACTCGTTGTTTTGTATTGTCTGTGATCTGTATTGTGCTGTTAAGATCATTTTTCATGTGGACAATAACGTTTCTAACAGTTATTTTCATCATCAGTACGTCTCACACTTATTTTCTTAAATAATCGACTTGTTGTCGCATCAATAATTTCATCAGTGATCATTACTTTTTGTCGTTGAATTGTCCGCAGGTTCTGCTCTAAGTGACGGTCAGTGGCACTCAGTGGACCTCACCTCCGGAAGAGGCCGGTTGACCGTCGCTGTGGATAAAGAAGAAGGAGGCGTCGCTCACTCCAGCCCCTCATTTCCTGTCACCGCGGGACAGCAGCTCTTCTTTGGTGGTAAGAATGCAAGTATCAGTTAATATATTGTGGAAGGTTTCGATCACTACGCTGCTGGACTGTCCAAACATCAGTGGACTGGACATGGACCTTTATAATTCTGTATATTGACTGAATTATAGGAATACATATACACGTGGGTAAGGATATCGTCTTCAGCTGCCTCCAGAGACTTAAACACTGCATGCTGGGACATCTACTCACATTTACAACAGTAAATTTTGTTAAAAATTTTGTCTTTCATATATAATTATGTCTTTTTTGGGCATTTTTGTCTTTATTTGACACTCAGAGTGAAAAAGCAGACAGGAAACAGGAGAAGAGTCGTGTAGCAGATCAGCAGTTCGAGTCGTAGCAGGGACGATGCAGTAAACTCTCCCGGCTCTTCTTGTAATTCTGTTTTTGGAGTGTAACAGTATAGTTTCAGTAAATATTCAGGAATCATCTACATTTTTATTTTCTATTACATAATGAATGAGTGAATATTAGGTATAAACTTCATATGAACTTTTCATTTCTGCCCTGAAGGATGTGTATTAATATTTGAAAGCTGTATATATTGTGCTGTACTGTTACTGTCATCAGTGTTCACCTTCACAGCTGAGAGTCAGCCACATTTAGCTTGTGGCTGTTTTATAATGGCACTTCATTTTTCTTTTCACATTTTCCTCCGGTCCTTCTTCTTCTTCTCTCATCTGTTTCGCCCTCCGTCTGATCAGAAACATTGCAGTCCAGGCATGTTCTTCCCCTGCCTAATACAAAATCCAATTTGTCTGATTAAGTCTTGACCTATATTTTCATTATTCCAGCCACTTGAAAATACACAACTCCAGCCTCCGTTCACAGCTCATCTCTCTCTGTTTGTGCTGGAACGTTTGCCACAGTCTCACATTTTACTCTTCAGTAACTCACAGTAGGTTTTTAACCTTGTTTGTGATGGTTACAATAAAACCTACTTAGTGGGGTTTAGGAAAAGATCACAGTGTTAGAAACCTAACCTCCTCCACGTGCAGACGTTCTTTCTTTCCATGACGTCACCTTTAGTCGTAATTAGAGGTCACCTAATTATATGTGGATGGTGTGCACCTTCTGGCCCACCTGCCGGTGCAGTTTACGTCTTACTGAAGTATAATTAGGGGCACGATTTCCACCGATAACGACCATTTAATGGGGTGATAACATCTGAAATGGCTGACTAAGCTAAACAGTGAGCTTTAATCATCACTGTGGGGTTGTGTTTCACTTCAGCTACGGTACAGGGTGTGATCTGTGTAAGCAGTGTCTATCATACCCTTGCTTTTTGTTTAAATTAGTGAATCATATAAGCTGTGCCATCTAAGAAGTTTTATTTTCCTCCAGGAATATTTAGAGAAAACTCGTTTTTTAAAGCATTAGCATTAAAAAGTGAGATGTCAGCTCCTTGTATTTTTGCCTGTTTGTGTGAAGAAGTTGTTTATTCATTCACGTCAGCCTCTTTTCTATTTGCTGTAACTGCCTTCTCTTCTTCCTTGTCCAGGTTGTCCTCCTGAAGACGACGGCAGGAAGTGCAGGAACGCGTTTGACACTTTCCAGGGCTGCATGCGTCTCTTCACTGTGGACAACAAGGCAGTGGACCTGATCATGGTGCAGCAAAGGCTGCTGGGAAACTACAGCCAGCTGCAAATCGACATGTGTGGCATTATTGACAGGTCAGAACCACCAAAACCAGTTTTTAGTGAGTTTGATCCTTGTGGGAACATGGCTCTGGAAGAAATGATTATGTTTGTGAAGTTTTTAGATCTTAGATACTTGTTAGTGAGTCTGTCTGGGTGCGAGCACTTTCTAGTAAACATACGTGAAGTCCTTCACTTTGAATGCTTCTGACGGTGGAGGTAGCTGCTATCGTTGCACAGCTGCTTTGCCAGTTTACTCTCTGCTGTTGACCCCCTTCAGGCTTGAAGTCTCTAGTGCTCATTAACTCGTGAGGAGTAGGAAGTGTTCCCAAGAGAACCTGAATAACCACTCAGCCTTCCTCCATAAGCTTTAATGGCCAAAACAATGCAATAAAATGTCCAGTTTGGTTCAGTGTGACAGCTGTGGAAACATGAGGGTACAATGAGTAGGATCTTAACCTGTGTGGCAGAAAATTATTCAAATTAAGCATTTTGTTAGTTGCTCTACCAGGAGTGGGGCTCGAACCCACGTGGGTATTTACCCATTGGATCTTAAGTCCAACGCCTTAACCACTCGGCCATCCTGGTCGCCTGACATGAATGTCTCAAGCTGCAAAACTGGTCATACGCTGCCACTGTAAACGGCAAACACCGTTTATGAACAGTGTCCCCCGTGCCCCCACAGAGCTGTCCCAGCATGCTCTGGATACGTGGACCATCTGCTCGCTTGTGTGCATCAGTGACGCGCACAGACACCGTACAGGATGGCGTTCACATACACTGGACTGGCACATGTCAGGTGACACGCGGACAGTTCACAAACACCAAGTGGTGATTACAGCGCCGTCATTCCAGACGGCGCTGCCAGAGAGGAACGACCTCTCTGGCTTTTGATAGTTTGTAGTGTTTTCAGTAACAGGAGCCAAACCTTTGCATTTCCAGCAGGAAACACAAACAAAACAGCATATTTCTAATGGATTTCTTCGACTGCGGGGCTGGGAACAGAGAGACAGATATCTGTAGTTGTGTTCTGTCAGTCAGACTTCTGTTGAATTTTTTATTATTTGCCGAGCTGTCTTGATCGTGTTGACGCCCAAATTTATATGGGATTTGTGAGAGTGAAATGCAATTCTCCTTTTCTTTGATTTGTTTGGCAGACTAATTTGTTTCTGAGGTGAAGCGGTGTGGAGTGTTGGACCCGTGAACGACACACACAAGCGCACAACAATCGAAAGCAGGCACTTACACGCACGCACACAAACAGTATTTCCATTAAGCAGAATGCAGAATTATGGTTCAGCAGAGACGTGTTAAATAACCACTGACAGCCCTGTTTGTTTTATTCTTCCTGACATCTAACAAATCCTGTTATTCTCACGTGTGTATCTGTGTTTTTCAATTAACACCATGTTGTTATCAGTAGTGTCACTATCATGTCACAAGTCAAACAGTTGGACAACTGAAAAATGAATTTTAATATCGAAAATAGTAATAAAATAAATAAATAAAATAGTTATTGACATTTTCCACATTTTACTGCATTTTAAATTTGAGCCTGGTGACATGACAGGAGTTCTTAGTGAAGTGTGTCAGATTCAACTCCTACACATACCTGACTTCTCTTTACTGTATGTAGCCTCTGTGGTCCATGGGGAGTTACAGGCTTAACTTCCATACGCTCGTCTTTCCTCAAAACAGACTGTTAGATCTGTGTTTATGTGTCTGTGTGCAGACTTATTAGCAGTGTAGCCCCGTATAGAAGCAGCCGTGCATTTAATAGATTTGACTCCTGTAGAAGAACTGGAGCAGAATCGACACTCAGATTTAATTTACTTCAGGACCAGCCTGTGTTCTCATGGCCAGCAACATTATCAAAACGTCAAAGCTACGTGGAGGTGGAGGAGGGAGGTGAGGGTCATTGTGGAGACACTGAGCAAACCTTTCTCTGTTGACGACAACAACAGACTGGGTGAGCTGAAAGAACTCTTTCAGCACATATCATCAAAATATTTAGAGAATCTGGAGAAATCTCTGTGCACAGGAGACAAGTCCAAAAGGCCGTTTTCTTCAGGCTGTCAGCCAGCACCACATTAGAAACAGTCATGATTACTTCCTCCAGACACACACAAGGTACATAAGAGGTTTGACACACGAACACGTAATTTTTACAAGATTGCCAGTTATGTGCTTCATAGTACAGCAGTACAACTTATACAGAGCAAAAAGACAGAACTGTGATCTCTGGATTCTTCCCATACCTCACGCGTACGCGAACACTAAACATGTAATGTGAATTTAATGTGATAATGTGAATTTAAAGTGAGAACTAAATGCTTTATCTGCAAGGCTCCCGCTTCCTCTTAGATCAGAGTAATATAGAGATAAATGTGGGGAACCATCGCCCCTCGGCAGGCCGCTGACTCGGGGCTTTTATCTAAATAAAAGAGAGGCTGCAGAGTCAGTGCAGTCATCAGTTTTCTCTTCCATATTCCTGATAACACAACATTAAGTAAACACACTGACTGAAGCGTCCATTCACAAACACACGGACAGGTTAAAATACTGATACTGGCGAGCGTTCTCAGGGATGCTCTGTAAATTGTGTCTGTGTTTGAGTCAAACCTCCTGGAGGTGCCAGCCTGTCCCGGAACAGATGGGAAGCCACGAGTGTGGATGAAAACACCGTTACTCATTGTCTCCTGTCGTTCTCTCTCTCTCTCTCTCTCCGTCTTGTTCTCAGCAGAATGAGGTCACATGATGTCTTTATCTTACAGACACATCAGCTGTGTGCTACTTTAAACCATGACACACTAAAAACCATCGCTGATCATCTGTTGGACTACTTTTTGTAGTGTGCTCTGCATCATCTGGCACGAGGTGACCTTCATCTGACCTTCGTCTGCAACAGCTTAGTGAATCACCGCATGAGAGGAAAAACAGAGACGAAAGCAAGCGACCGACGTAGCCAAGAGGCAACATGGAGCCTCCTCTCATTTCTCATTAACTAGTCCTCATGAAAGTTTCTAAGCCTCTGTGCTGGCAGTTCTGTCTTTGGTCGTCCATGTGTCCCGTTCTTGTGAACATCATGTCTCAAGGACACCTTGAAGGAATTTCTTCACTTTTGGCACAAACGTCCACTTCATCCCAACTATTAGATTTTGGTGGTCAAAGGTCAAGACCACGGTGACCTCACTGTGACCCCTGAGATTGAGCTGACGCCTGGAGGCAGTCTGTGTTGCCGTTGAAGGGCACTGCCTTGTAATGACAGGTCCTGCTCATGTGTAATGTTTGAAACCATTTGTGTGAATGATACGAGCACTTATTCACAAAACCAGTTCCTGTAACTACCTAAACATTTGCCAACATGCTGTCTTTTCCAAAAGGCAGCTGTCTACTTGGCCTCTGAATGGTTAGTTATGTGCTCTCTCTCTGTGCAGCAGTGGTAAAATGGGTCCAAAAGCTCTTTGGACTGGTTGTTTTTCTTGACTGTTCTTATGAAGCAGAGCTGCTTCCCATCTTGTCTGCACTGATGATCAGAGGAGACGTTGTCTCCAAGTCAATAATGGCTTCTTTGGTTTTCTTGGTATTCAGGTCCACGTTGTTTTGTGAGCATCACGCTGCTGAATTATGCAGAACTCCACATTCAAGATCAAGCACACAGTCAGAAGTGTGTAGAGTATATAGGAGGGAGCTGAGCACGCAGCTGGTCTGACTGACTGACTGCTGGTGGTTTGTCAAACAGTCCCTGGTCCAGATGCAGGTTCTATTACTGCTAACTGTACTGGTGCCAGGACTTTTTGCTGCTTCTTGCGTACTTGCTTTATAACAAGAAACCACCCGCTTTTTCTGAATAAACAGCCGATAATTGACTGTCATGAGGACTGGAGTCACATTCACACGCGTGTCTGACACCTCAGGGGAAAATGCGTGAGCACGTTTAAGAGGTTTAATGGATGCTCATGGGTATGAACAGTTTCCTCCAGTATTTTTCACATCAAAGACATTTTCTGCAGTTCCTTGGTCATTTCTGAGCCTCCGTCGCGTGCAGTCCGCTGCAGATATGTATATGCTGAGGGAAAAAAAACACAGTGTCACAGTCCGAATAATATGTTTTCATAATCCTTTTCTGCCTCTTTCAGTTCTCTCCATCTATCTCCGGCCTGCACAGCTGATTAATTTAAAGAGTGTCTTCAAACAGTCAGGGAACTTTAGACGAGCAGCTCGTCAGTCGGTGAAGATCTGCTGCTGAGAACAAGTGAAAGGACACTCTCTGTTCTGCAGAAAGCTTTTCCTTTCATATAAAACTAAAGAAACATCTGAAGAAAGAAATCTATGAAGTACTGGAATTATTCTTTTCATTCCTCACAGGAAAGGTGGAAGGTGTTTCCAAGGATCCGTTCAACACACAGGAAGCTTTTTTTTTCTCAGTTCAGCAACAACCAAATACAGAAAAACTATAATAAAAATAAAAGATGTTCTGTTTGAGATCCTCCTACGCCGGCGTTTAGCAGGTGCACCGATGGCCATTAAATAAATAACCTTGAAGAGCTTTGGTTAAAAGTGAAAAGGAAAGCTGCAGTTTATGAGAGGGCCGTTTAGTTTAATGTAGTTTAAAGTAGTTTTCACCCTCTGAAAGGTGGTGGGAGTTTGAAAGCATAAAATAAATAAATCAGCCAGAGTTTAAATGTGTAAATGATGTGTTCGTGTAAAATGTTTCCTGAGAATCTGAGGAGAAACTTTTACTCTTTTCCGTCTCTGTCCCTCAGGTGTTCTCCCAGCCGTTGTGAGCACGGCGGCCGCTGCAGTCAGACCTGGACCGTCTTCCACTGTAACTGCTCTGACAGCGGCTACGGCGGAGCCACCTGCCACAGCTGTAAGTCACCTGTCAGACGAACACGACCACACGAGCACCAGACAGACAGGGAGGGAGAGAGAGATGGAATACAGATGAGGAGTGAGGCCTCGTGTCTGACAGACTAATGAAGGGAGATATTTCCTTCTGCATAATTTACACCCAGAGGCAGCGCAAACACAGATAGATCTGATAAAATGAGATCAAATCTTCTTTAACAGCCTCATTAAAACCCATTAAGAGCATCACAGTCATCAAACAAAGGTGATGCGATTCAGGTTTGTGTGTGTCCAACAGCAAATCTGTGCGTTTGTTCATAAACAAAGGTGAACAGGAAGATCTGATCTGTCACATTTTTCTTCTAACGATCGGCCCACAGACGAGGCAGAAGCCTCCTGATCTAAACTTCTGGCTCTTTCTGATCTGTGTGATCATCCCGCTCATCAACCTCGAGTTTATTGACCCGTCAGACGTCGTCACAGCAACAATACTGTGAATACTTAACAAAATGACGGATGTGGCAGTGAAATCTACAGAAAAGCTGCAATAACAAGACTTAATACGAGCTCATCCTCCTCTCTGTGCAGGTGGTTACAGTTATTTAATCTGTTTGTCACAGTTCTCAGACGTCCTGTGGAAAACGCAGTGTGAGTCAGAAGCTGTGACTAAACTGCCAAACACTGAATGAATAAGTCAAAGCGTCTAGTTAAGGTGAGCTTACAGGTGATATTCACCGGCTCTGCCGAGTCCCTCGAGTCCGATCCTGGAGACCAGAAGAGGAGAGTTTCCCACACGCTTCACCTCTGGTCTCATTATTTATTACTGATGTCTCTGTGAAAACCTTTTTCTAACCACACCGGGGGCATGTGATGAATGAGAGGGCTTTGGATGTGGAGCAGACGGCAGGTGAACCGGTGCGCAGAGGTGTGTGGGAACCTTTAGATACAGATTCGCCTCTTCTCGTCTGTCTCAGTGTAAAAATTCTGTTTCCATGAAACCAAACAGGAACCAGAGATATGTTTCTCGTTGATCAACATATGTGTCGTTAGTTGACCTTTTTGTGGGAACCTCTGACGGGTTTCTTCACGTTTCCCTTGCAGCTGTGTACGAACACTCCTGCGAGGCGTACAAACACAACGGCAACACGTCCGGGTATTTCTACATCGACGTGGACGGCAGCGGACCAATCAGACCGCAGCTGGTCTACTGCAACATGACAGGTGACACACACTCACCTCATCCTCACCATGAATTATGATCCCGATGCTTCACAGAATTAGTTTACCTGCTGATATTTAATTTCTTTTTCTGTTCTCTGTTTCCTTTTCTCATCGTTCGCTGTTTAAGGTTCATGCTCAGTTTGGCTTTAACGTGTGGAAATGAACATAAATGTTCCATAAATTTATCTAAATAACAGAATAAACACTTTGAAGCTGTATGTAGGTTAAGTTGTAAAAGTGAGTGAAGCTGTTCTGTAGTAGATTTACTTCATCGTCTGTTCGTATTTATTCCCGTCAGAGGAGAACACGTGGATGGTGATCCAGCACAACAACACTGAGCTGACCAGAGTCCGGCCCCATCCGGGTCTAGACCAGCATTTAATCCACTTTGACTATTCATCCCAAGAGGAACAGCTGTTGGCTGTTCTCAGCCAATCAGATCACTGCGAACAGGAACTGTCCTACCACTGCAGGAAGTCCCGCCTCCTCAACACCCCAGGTGAGGCTTAACCAGGAAAAGCTTACTGGATATTTTTAGTGACAGCTTTTTTTTTTGAGTTTGTAAATGAGTTTGTAGTTTTCAGACTGTTATGACTTTGGTTCACGTTGTCGGTCACTAACTCAGACACGTACACAACGTACAGCGGCCATCTTACATTTATCATCGAATACTTGAATAATTTCTAATGGAGTCAAAATTAGACTTTTCATTCCGTGACGTCACTTTATTAATTTAAAAAAGCAGGTCCTGTCTCATCCTAATCCTTTAATCTCTTAATCTTATATAATCATATCTGGAGGAGACATCTCCTTCTTAGCCAGGCGCCTGCTGGAGTAAGAAAAGCCAGTAAACAAGAGCTCGTCTTAATTGACCTGTCGGGTTAAGTACAACTTAATGAAAGCCTGGTTAAGGCTCTCTTCTCTTCTCACTCAGACAGAAAGAACAAAATCGTTACGTGAAGCTTTCTGCTTCGCCGTAATTATGTTTGCAGGGTTTTTCTTCTCTTTACAAACGATTCAGACGTTCAGAGACTGTTCAGGATTTGTTTGATACCTCGTCCTGTTGGAGGGACTATTGAGTTAGATCCATGTTTTCTTTCTTTAGTGTTAGACGAACACTGAGAATAACTTGGATCACCACGCTGCACTGAGACTCTGCGTCTCCAACAACAGAAAATAAAGCAGGTCCAGAGTTTACAGAGGTCACAGAGTCAATATTCAAGTGTTTACTCAGTGTACTGTACAAAAGTACCAGTACGCAATAAAGAGTGTAGGTTGTCTGTCTCGTGAGGCATTCAGAGGCCGTACAGAGTGTGGGTCATCTGTGTTTGTTGATGATTTGAAGAACTGTTTCCCTCCAGTCCTACATATTGATTATTGCTCTTTACCTACAAATGTTCAGAGAGGTTGTTGCTATTTGAGAAGTTACCTGGCTAACTGGAAGGTATATGTCAGACTGATGGACACTGTGAAACAAAAGCTGACATCCCTGCATATAGACCATGAAAAGTAAAATCTAAGTAGCTATAGTTGATGAAACAAAATTTCCTCCAACCGTAGCTTTGCTGTAGTTCATTTTCTGCCAGCATGAAGTCGTTAGTAACATGTTTTTCTGATGCTGCATAAAGGTTATTACAACTAATCCTGAAGGGACTTTTGTACCAAATGTCATGCTAATCCACTCGCTAGTCAGAATAAGAAAAACTCAAATGACTGATGAAAATAAAGAAAGTGGCAGAAGAGGAAGGAATAGAAGTAGTATAGAGGAGCAGGGCCGGTAGTAGAGAAACAGCAGTTCCATTATAAACTCGCTGCTGCTCTCTGGGAAAATAAAGAAGCGCTGAGTCATCAGAGACCTTTCCAATCACCTCCCCTCCATCCCGACCACCTACACACTCCATAGAATGTGAAATACATTTTTCATGATGTACTATCGTCGCCTTGCATCCCAGAAACAATATGTCTAGAGTTAGGGCGCGGAGCTAGCAAACAACACTCCGCTTCAAACACCTTGGGATGCTGACAGATGGGAAATCTCTCCATACAGTATTTTCTCAGTTAATTTTTAGGACACAGAGAAATTGGATCTGTGTTTCTGTCCTGTGAGCATCTCAAGACACATTTGAAACCACACGCACATTAGGTTCTCTCTCTTTTCTGGTGTTTCTCTGAGCGTGGTACAGTCTGACTTTGGGGCGAATGTGCCGGGACGTCCACTCCCGGTGAAAGGTGAGTTTGTGTGTCCCTGTGTGTTTCAGAGGGCTCCCCGTTCAGCTGGTGGCTCGGTGGTCCTGGTCCCGGTCATCTCCAGACTTACTGGGGCGGAGCTCAACCAGGCAGCCAGCAGTGTGCCTGCGGCCTGCAGGGCGACTGCGTGGATCCGCAACACTACTGCAACTGTGACGCCGACCGCGTGGAGTGGTACTGAACTTTCTAAATACACAAACGTGATTATTGTTACTGTTATTAATATCAGAGAGCAGACCCTTTATTTGGGCTGAGGTGTTCAGGTATGATGTTGTTAATTAGTGTCTTGGAAGACGTACTGTAGACTCAGTGGACCCATAATAAAACTCCTACTACATTTTCTGTACACTAAGTTAGTAGCAGTACTGCAGTATAACGTCTTCGGGTGCTGATCTGCACACTTCTCCTGTGGTATGATGTTGTTGCCTGATGTCAGGTCTGTTTCATCGTCTGCTCCCTCCAGCTCATCGCTGCCATCGCTGTAATCAGACGGTTTTCGCTTGTTCGCTTCATGTCAGCAGTTGTTGTGATGCTGTGGAGCCCGTTGGCTAGAATTCATAATCAGACGAGTCCCTCAGGCAGCTTTTCTCCCCTGGTTTGGAGCAGATGTAACAGGTTTATATATGTTACCTGTGTGGAAGCACTGATTAAATTACTGCACATTAAAGGCTGCAACATGGATATTTGTCATGTGCACTCATGAATGAATGTGCAGTAAATCACCCAGAGGTGCCTGAAAGTAGCAGACCTCCTCCGTTTAACGAGAACTTAAGTCTAAGTGTTTTTCTGGGCCTGGACGACATTAATCCGGATGATTTATCATTTAGCTGGACACTAAAATCCACTCGAACCTCAGTCACTGTCTGTTTTTGCTTTGATGAAATAAATGTGACTCCTTTCGGAAACATTTGTCCATGAAAACCCACTTTTTGACCGTTTGTCGTGTGTTGACCCCTCCGGCCGTCTCCACCACACATCGCCTCCTGCCTCCTGTTTATCTCTCGCTCCAAACGCTTCAGTTGCGGACCGCCGCGCCGCGCCCTCCCCGTCCTGACAACAGGGTCGACACGCTGACTGTCTGAAGTGCAAAAAGCTGAACACGGGTGTAAATGGACGGGGCTGATCTCTCAGCTGTCCGTCTGCGGAGCTCTTTTAGAAACGGCTGGCAGAGATGTTGATGGATATGATACAGTCTGACTCCTTCTTACAGCAGCCTGATGAATATTACTTCTTATTCCTAATTAATTATAGATACTAGTTAATCAAATCTTATTTAGTTTATATTAATATCTCCTCCTGCATCTTTTCATTCTTCTTATCATACTCCACCCCCCCACCTAACTCCTCTCCTTTTTCCTCCTCCTCTGGATTTTCCCATTCTCGTCGCCTCCTCTTTCCTCGTCTTTTTTCGTCTCATCACTTCCTTCTCATGTTTTTTCGTCGCTGAGCTCTCTCCTTGCACTCTTCCTCATCTCTTTCATCTCTTCTTTTTTTCCATCATCCCTTCTCGCCTCCCACGCTCCTCCTCCTTCCTGCCTTCATCTGGTTCCTACTTTCTCTTCCTCCTGCTCTTTCTTTATCTCCATTTGCACTTTCTTTCATCTTTTCTCCTTTTCATGGATTTATCGCTCCCTCTTTCTTCTCATCCCGTCTCCTCCATCCTTATCTATGTCACTTTTCCTTCTTCCTTTCCTTGTCCTCATCCTTCATCTTTTTCTTTCCTCCTTTTTTGTCTCCTTCTCCTTCCCTTTCGTCTTCTTGTCGTCTCCTCTTCCCTCTCACCACCTGTGCTTCTTCCTAATCTCTTACACTCTTTCTTCTTCTCTTTCATCATTATTACGCTGTTTTCTGTTTTCTCTTTTTTTCATCATCCCACTCTACATCTTCTTTTCGTCTCCCTCTCTTCTATCTCTTCCTCCTTTGCCGTATTCCCTTTCTTTCTGTTTTTCCTTTTTCTTTATGTCTCCTCATCTTCCTCCTCCCACTCCTCATACTCCCCCAGGACTGAAGACTCTGGCCTGTTGACCCATAAGGAGAACCTCCCTGTCAGGGCTCTGCTGCTGGGTGACATCCGCAGGCCGGGGTCCGAGGCCGCCTACCGGGTGGGACCGCTCCGTTGTCATGGAGACAGTAGGTCCACCTCTGGTTGCCTAGTTACACTTGATGGAGAGATGACAGATCATTATATTTAGAAAATACTGTTGCATGTTCCCTGTTCAACACTGAATCCAGTGTTTTTCAGACTCTGCTGATGTGGAAATAAAGGATTATGCTCAGATATTTAATTCTACCTTCCACCCCCCTCTGGATATGGCCCCTCCTCCTGTAGAAGCAAATTATTGTCAGGACTGTTGCAAATGCGCATTTCAAGTTTCCACACTCTGACATTTGCTTCTCATTAAACACATTACAAGCTAATGCAGAACAGCATGCTGCTTTTTCGTCTTTAAATTGAATGTAATTAGTAGATAGATGTTTAAATGTTTGCCGTGATAAATGAGAGACGAGAGAGTGTAACAGAAGTTCATTAGCTGAATGCGTTTGCTGTGTCATTTCTCAGCAGTGACTTTTCATTGTGTTTCTCAGAGGACTTCTGGAATGCCGCGTTTTTCGACAAGGAGACGTCGTACCTCCACTTTCCCACCTTCCACGGAGAACTGAGCGCAGATATCTCCTTCCTGTTTAAAACCACAGCCTCCTCTGGCGTGTTCCTGGAAAACCTGGGCATCAAAGACTTCATCCGGATCGAGCTGAGCTGTAAGTAGGAGCTCGAGGGTAACAATTTAATCCGGATTAGAGTGACACGTCAGTGAAACCTGGAAGACAAACTGTTAATCTTGATCTTTGTAAAACCCTGAGGTTTCAGACTTAATCAGTATCAAATTATTCTGGAGGAGGAGCTTTTATTTTAGGTTTGCTGAATTCTTGTCTTTACCTTCCTGTCCTCACGTTAATTTTAACAGCACACTTACTTCAGCTCAGTCACACCTGAACCCGTGTCTACCCCGTAATAGGGATATACCCACTTCTAAATGCCCCTATTACGGGTATACGCTGCAGTGTAATACAGGGTATACGCGGTTATACGGCGCTTCTGTGATAGTCTACATCCTCACTGACACGCTGATATTTATGTGCTGCAGACACGTAAAGTGTTTTCTGCCAATGTTGTTTTAGAAGAACTAACGATTGGTTATGTCTGTGAAGATTCTCAGTCATCCAGGTAAAGTAGTCTGAGGATTGAGTCATGGCAACTGGACTTCTTTCTTCCAAGTAGAGAACGATTGGTTAGGACAAATGGATTACGCCAATCAGAGGCAGAGGAGGGCGGGACATGCTGTTACTTTGCTACACCGGGAGAAATATCCTTTACCGCTACCTTCCTGTCCATTACTCACCAAAATATGTCCTCATTGAAAAGTTAATATAATCATGTTAATAGTTAAAATGAAGAGAACCATACAAACAAAAATGATCTTTCAGAACAAACGACCTCGTGATGCTGCATTACTGCTGCTCTCCAGCCGGACAGGTAGCCACAGACCAACAGGTTAACAGGTGTTGGAGAGTTTATAACGTTGGTGAAGGTGAAACTAAGTGAAACAGGAACAAGGATGCATTGCCGAAGTATGAAAAATGACATTACTTGTTTTTGCTCTCTGTCATTTAATGAATATTCAGAATGGTCAAATCCAAGTATTTTATTTAAAAAATCAGCTGTTTAAATTTTGTAAAAATAATCTCTGACTGAAAAGTCGTTGGCTTCATGTTAAACGTATCTGCTATTAATGAAATGTGCCTCTGTGCCATCAGTGATTTTTCTGCATACAGCCACTGACAAATCATTTTAATGTTATAACTGTGTCACTCTCTGGCTTTACTATCTGTTGCAGATTAGATATTATAAGACACTGTTTACAAAAGAATCGTCTTTCCCCATGAACTAAGAAAATGTCTGCATTATGCAGTTGAATTACTCTGTAATCTTTGGTTTGTTAATCTCATAATGATCCTTGAAGTGAATGAAGTCAGGCAGCAGATGTAAATAGTTCTGTCCCTTTCTAGTGGGAACTAAATATGTAAGACACTAAATATAATGGGGCACTTTTTTTCTTTTGCTGTGTAGGCCGCTGACAATTTTGGGGGGCTAAATTTACAGTATATCCACTTCTCCAGACACCACTACACCACTGGTAAAACCCCTATTAGAAAATACCAAACTGAATTATTCCAACATAAAAAGAAGAATATACGGTTCTGACAACAATGTTTCCAATACTGCTACTACTACACATACACTCGTATAGCTGAGGTTACAATACATAACCAACATGTTCTTTAAACCTTTTTCAAACAGTTGAAAACAGAAAGATGTGGTAACAACACGGTCGTCTTGTCTTATCCAACATGCTCCTGTAAGCTCCTCTCTGTGCTCTTTGTCAGTAATGAACACAGCATGTACCCAGTATAGGCACCAACATGAGCTTCTCACCAGGCTCTGTGTGCTACTTACACTATGCTTCTGGGTGTAGACACAGCGTTACAGTCTAAAATATATACTACACCTATTGTTATGGCAGTAATTCATCAGGGCGGTGTTGCTTAGAAACTAAATCACTTAAGTCCTCCAACAACTCTATCAGCCCATCTCACCAGTTTGGTTGGGTTGCATTTGCTGTTTTGTGTTATTGTAGAGAGGGAATTTTGAAGTTACCCTCTCAGAATCTAATACAGCGAAGCTGCTGCACCAACAGCCGCTCTCCTCTGGGAAATCATCACCGGCGTGTTCGCTGCAGCTCTGAATGCAGCAGCTCAGTTGGCAGCAGTCATTAGGCTGCAGCTGGGTCTGAGAACAGTTTCTTAATGAAGTTATGTAGGGTGCTGGGATATTGTTTCATCTAGTTCTGTAGTCCCAGAGTGATACGTCTTCTTCTCTTTCCAAAGTATGAGGGGTGACGATTCGCCTCCTTTTGTTGGACTGAATGTATCAGGAATAAAACGAGGACCTTTCAGTTCTCTGTGTTATCACAGGTTTTGTGTGCTACGATATCATAGATTTGTTAATAAGGAAGAATATGTTGTTCAAAGAACAAAGCTGCTTTGTCAGTGTAGAATTTACATGTGTGTGTGTGTTCATGTATTTACAGCCTTAAATAATTCTTATTTCATTTTTACATAAACATATTGTTTGTCTACATTCTGACGTCTTCTTCTGCTAACGAAACATCAAATGCTGGTATAGATGTAAAGTGAGGATTGGAAGATAAGCTCCATGAGATCTAGTTGTAATGACATCTAATATACTGACTGTGTTTCAAAAGATTCTTAAGGAATTACAAGGCTCCTGTGTAAAGTTTGTGGTTAGTTACTGTGAATAATCAGTCTGTAGTTCTGGATGACTTCATAGAACCACAACTCGTCCTCATCCTTCCTGTCTCACCTGTTTGGTTTGCAGCCTCCACTCAGGTGGTTTTCTCCCTCGATGTTGGTAACGGGCCGCTGGAGGTCCGCGTCGAGTCGAGCGCCCCGCTGAACGACAACCGGTGGCACCGAGTCCGAGCTGAGCGGAACGTGAAGGAGGCACTGCTCAGGCTGGACGAACTTCCCGCCGCCACGCAGGAGGCTCCGACTGACGGACACTTCCACCTGCAGCTCAACAGCCAGCTGTTCATAGGTGAGGAGGGAACACGTGTGGATGTTTTCTGTGGCTGTGTGAGTGAGACGGAGAATGTGCAGGTTTTGCTGTGTAGAATTGTGTCACTGGTCGTTTCTGAGGCTGTTAATCTTCTGTCGAGTGTCTCTGTGTCAGTGTTGGTTTACAGTTTACAGTTGTGACAGATGTTCCCTTTTTCCTGCTGCTGTTGTTTGGCATATGTCATGATGATTTCTGTGTTTATCACTCACGTTGCAGCAGCCGTTCGGGCAGCAGAACTCATTTTGTGCAGAACAGTAGAATCATGTTGTGTGCCAGCTTCAGTGGACCTCTGCCAGCCACTCTTTAATAAAGAAACACAGTCGTGTAAACCTCCGGTAATATATAAGGCAGGTGTAGAGTAACCATAATCTGCAGGTTAGATTAATAAACTCTTCATATTGTAAAGACAACAAACTCTTAACAGAAATGCCAAATGTCTAGAAATCACAAAAATAAGAATATAACACATATTTCATGTTGTATGTAAATTAGTTGTTAGATACTTCATGATTCACAATTCAGAAACTATGATAATGGGACACCAACACTCCCCAAATTCAATTTCCACAAAAGTTATGAATCAATTTTAGAGTTTAATGTGTGAAAAACCGTAAAAAACGACAAAAACGTTGAGATAATGTGATTTTTCTCCTTGTGTACCTGCTGCCTGCTCAGCTGTATCAGAGACGTCTGCACATCTCCGAGGCAGAAGGAAGCAGCGAGTCTGATCTTCTCCTACACTCGCTCCAAAAAAAATATTCTTTAACAAGAAAACTGAACAATAATCATATTCAGTAAATAAGTAGGCAGTCGTATAATTATCATTTCAGTCTGCAGAGAATCTGTAACACGCTATAGTGCATCTCTGTTAATCTCATCTTCATCAGTTTAGTTCTCAGGACAAGGAATAAAGAACATACATCACTTATCAGTTTCATTATCCTGCAAACTCTGGTGAGACTGGGTGAAGGCAGCAGCAGCAGCAGAGAAGTCGAGGTAAATATTGATTGGCTGAGTGTGTTTAGCCGATAATCCACTCTGAAAGCCGGCGGGTCGCCACCACCACAAAGAATAACTGTGTATGTTTACCTCTGGATTATCAGCACGGTGCACTGGAGTAAGTGTAATGAATGAAGTTGTTTTGCTGTTTATTCCCAGACTGGTTTTTGTAATGATTAGTTAGACTGGAGCAGAAGGATGGTCACAGGTTTTAAGTGTGTTATTCAGTGTGTTTAAGGAAAACACTGAGCCTCGGATGGAGCAGCTGTTGTATTCAGTTAGGCCTAATAAACATTTTCATTATATTTCCAGTCACAACATCAGCCAGTGTGATTTTATGACCACACAAGGCTGTGATTTAATCAAACGAATGAGCGCGTGTGAACGTGACAACATGTTCTCTGTTTGTCTGCTCTCTTCACAAAGAGACGACCGCTCAGTCTCATGTACCGTCACATGACTTTTGGGTTTTGACCCAAAACCCTCCTGAGGCCCTGGTTTCTGTAGTAGGAAAAAAATCACTGATCAACAATAATAACAATGATAAAACAGTTGTAACCGTGATGAAGATTCGTGTTGAATGTGTCTCTGAAGTCTCTGGGTCTCTGGGTCACTGTGTAAGACGACATGTTGAGCTGTGTCACAAGCCTCAACGCTGGCTTGTTTAAACTCATAAACCATTTTTGGACATGAATTGTGTTTATTATACATTTTAAAACTGTCCCATTGGTTGAATTATAAGCTCCTGTGTTGGCTTGTATAAATTCGTAAGCCATATTCAGTGTACATTGTATTTTGAGCCATAATCCTGCCTTGCTTTTTAAGGCAGTCAATTCCATTGTTTGGATTAATAAACCATGTGATTGCCTTGCATGGATTTATAATCCACTGCATTGTTCATTTTCCACTTCCACATCCTTCTTTTCTGTTCATATTGTAGGTGCAAAAACATCCGACGCAGCAGTTTTGAGCGCGCTCCGTGATGAATGCACAAATTGCTTCTATTGTGGAGTTTATAATGTCCAGTTTTGATGCCCTTGTTTGGATGTTTAAGCCTTTGAATAATTGTGCTTCATTGCTGTCTTGCAGCTGTTTTCTTCTCTGTCCCCGTGTGTAGATGAAATATGTAGATTGAACACCCTCTCGTATGCAGATTTTGAGGATTTCTGTGATCTTTGTGTCAGACATCCCTCGAAACGCAGCAGCACTGACATCAGATCATCCTAAATTACATCATGTTTTTACAAGTTAGCTGAGGATCTACGTAGATGGATGTGCTTTTGCTTTTTCGTCTCAGTTGCAGTGTTGAGGTATCATTTCATTTCAGCATAACTAATCTTTTATGTGAAAGTGGAATCCTTGTAGAACTTGATGTGTCTCTCTGTTAGAAGGATGTTTGCCCTTTAATCACCTTTTACTGCTTCTGTTTAGTTGCTTTGATCAAGGATGGCTGTCCTCAGGGATCTGTCTCGGGACCCTGCTAGATTCACCTCTTTCACACACATTTCTACATCAGGGTTTAAAGCATACTGTAGCTGTCCTGTTCATTTTCTTCACTGACCAGTCTGTAGAAAGGGCATTTTGAGCACTTTGAAGAATTGGATTATATGCTCACAGCTAAATATGTCAGATTGCCACAAGTTTAGGCCAATGTAGAGTTTCCCTTTCATGTCTGTAGAACACAACAGCAGATTGTCAGTGTTAGACGACTAGATTTTGCTGTTAGACATCACTTAATGTAAGGTCTAGTGTTTGTCATGAGCTAGTTGCACACTGAAGTGCAACATCTCCTAATTAAGCTGGTGACCTCTTAAGCACACAAAGCAGAACTTTAGGGATTTTCGACTTTGGTTTATTTCTGGATGAAGTGCCACATGTTGAAGAGGTAGCGAACGTGCTTACATACATATCAATGCCTTTTGGTGTTTGATGATGGTTTTTTCCAGTGCTGAGTCAAAGCGTTGATGTCTTTGGAGACATTTGTTATGTAAAGGGCAGTTTTAGTCAGCTGGGTTAAATTGGCTCTGATAATGTTGCTGATTAACATACTAATGTAATTACATACGTGCATTAATGAGAAACGGTCGCAATATTAGAGTGCATTCAATGGCGGGTATCATTCATTCCTAATGATTACTTAGTTTAGATTAATTAGTCTGCATTATGGCCATTTATGCTGTAGTTACTATAATCCTGACACCAAAGTGTTAAACAATGATTTTCAGTAAACTTCATAAAGAACAAAATTACTCTTCATTGTGCCACATAAAAATGTTGAGACAAGTTTAATTTCCTGTGTAGCTTTGCCTGGCTCAATAATTCACAGGAGAGAGAGGACCCTGGAGGAGCTAAGTGATTTATTGGTGTGAAAAGATTCTGTCCAGACGTTAAAGCAAAAAACTGCCAGATTGGTCCTGAGCAGCATTTTCCTCTGAGATCTTGATTGTCATGATTGGTCAGAAAAGCAGGCGACCATGTTACATCATGCGTCTTCTCTCGTTCTGCTCGCTCCATATACTTAATGTGGTGATGTCACAAAGGTTAAGTTACTTTTCTAGTCTATGGGAAATGGATTAAAAAGTCATTATGGCAGTAATACCCTGTGTCCTGTACTGTACTAGGTCTTCTTGTTCTTCTTCTCCTTTATGAATGATGGACACAGGCTACGGCCACCTGCTGGTATAAAGAAAGAGTATTTAACACTAAAGAAATTTATTTGTTACCTCACTGATCTGGAGTCGTTATCATCATGACTATAATGTCATGCAGTGATTTTTACGTCATCAGGAGGCACGGCGTCCCGGCAGAAGGGTTTTCGGGGATGTATTCGCTCTCTTCAGCTGAACGGTGCCACTCTGGACCTGGAGGAGAGGGCGAAGATCACGCCGGGGGTTCGACCCGGCTGCCCGGGTCACTGCAGCAGCTACGGCTCGCTCTGCCAGAACCAGGGCAGCTGTGTAGAGAGAGCCACCGGCTTTCAGTGCGACTGCAGCCTGTCAGCTCACACTGGAGTTTTCTGCCACACAGGTAAACACACACACAACATATTTTTGCCTAACTGGTGAAGTGACTCCACCAGCACCATTTTGTCTGTAATTAAATCTGAACTCATTAACATTTTATTGTTGGAAGGTTGGAAACGTCTTTAACTACCATTAGTGATGGCTCCAAACACATCAGTCCAAGCCAAACAGGAGAGTCCGGACAGGTGGAAACCAGGAGCTCTGACGTATACAATCCACTGAATATACAGAAATGATCACACCTGACAGTCAACAACTGTGAAACACAATATCCCAAACTTTGTTCAGCTAAAGTCTAAATATGTTAAAGTTTGATATTCAAAAGACAGATTTTTGGGTGGAGCGTCCTTCAGGGACGCCGCCTGCCTTGACCCCTCTCTAGGAGACCTGTCGAACCACTTCACGCTTGCTGCACAGTGTCATTTCATGCCCTCTGCTTTACATTTACTTCAGCTGCCTCCTGTATCACAGCAGACAGGGTGACAGCTGTGTTGATTTCATGTGTCGACTTGTAGCTGCTTTACCTTCTTCTGTCACAATGAAGATGACTAATAATTCAGGTTCATGTGAAAATACACGTGTGTTCATCCGCTGTCTATCTGCTCGAACCTCCCCCAGCAAATATCTACTGTATCTGCTTTTCAGAATTTCAACTCATAATAGTTTGCATCACCAATATGTGCACACAGATCTGTTCTCAGATGTTTTATGTTATAAGTCTCTGCAGAGATGTGAGAATGTTTTGTTCCTTTAATCAGACTCACAAAATGAGCCTCTGTTGGAAGTTTAAGTGTAGAAACAATAACTATTGAATAACTGTGCAGGAACTTAATCATCACTTGTTGGTTAAATGGAGCATCTGATGCAGAAACGTCGTAGTTGTTCATGTGGTGAACAGAAATCTTTCCAGTTCTCTGGAGTTAAAAATGAATCAATGAATGAGTTTACAGTTCAGTACAGTAAAACTTCTTATGTTAGAAAATGTTCTTATTTTGTTTTTGTCTTAAACTAAATGACCAGTTTCAAGTATTTTTCATTTCTTTAAATTTTATAGACCTGGTGACTGTAATGTCTTAAAAAATATAATCATTGGGTCAATAAGTAACTGATGCACTTAATGCACTTAACATGGACCAATGCAACGAAACTAAAATCACAAATATGCTTTGTACAAAACGTCATCGCTGTTTGATTATGTTATAATGCAAAGTGTTTTTTATTATAACGAAGTGCTACGTTTATTAACAGAAGCCACATCACCAGGAGTTGGTCGACCGTGGGATAATTAGATTTAAACAAGAAGAGAATCACGTTGAATTTTCTGACAGTCACTGTCCCATAAATCCTCTCTTCTTCCAGAGGTGTCAGCCAGCTTCCAGCCCTTGACATCCGTGAGCTACACCTTCAAGGAGCCGTTCGAGTTGATCAGGAACAGCAGCCCTCTGCCGTCCTCCATCTACTCTGACACGACCCTGAGAGGAGAGAACGTCTCCCTGAGCTTCAGGACAAACCAAAGTCCGGCTCTGCTGCTGTATGTCGGCTCCTACTACAGAGAGTACCTGGCCCTGCTCATCAACAAGCATGGTGAGGAGGACACGGGGCTTTTATTTTGAAGATTTAGAGCGATGCATTAATGAAAAAGGTATAAAGAATTCATAAACCTGTTGTTGTTGGTCTGTAGTCACCTGAAAATAGAATATATTTACGTTTATCTACATAGAGAGCAGGTCCCAGGTCCAGAGTCCTCACTCTTTTCTTCTCCTCTTCTTCTCATATGACATCAGCTTCTCCTCCTATCTCCTCTCTCTTGACCGCAGAGTCGTCTGGTAAATAAAATCCCTGACAGCTTTCTCTTGTTTTCCCTGAGAGGCCTCATTTCTTCTACAGTTACACCTCTTAAGCAGGTAGCTGGACCCCCCCACTCAGCAATAATCCTCTCACACTATCTGCATTAAGTGTGAGAGAGAGCTTTAATGCACAGAAGATGATTTTATATTTAATATAGAAACACGGTTAAAAAGACTTTTGAAGGTCACTTCTTTGTTTTATTATCTTTTAGCTGAAAACCTAAATATTAAGATGATTGTGTGTGTGTGTGTGTGTGTGTGTGTGTGTGTGTGTGTGTGAAGATAAGCTGGAGGTGAGATATAAGCTGGACAGCAGCAGAGAAGCTGAGGTGTTGAGGAGCAGTGTGAGGAACTTGGCCGACGGACAGCTGCACACTGTTACCATCAGGAGACTGACGGATTCTGTGACTCTGCAGGTAAGAAATCGTTTAATTGACTGATGATGTATATTAAGCAGATTTTTGATTGGCAGCTGTAATCACAGGAACACCGAGCTGCTTGGAGGTGACTGTATATGTACAAATAAACCGTCACACACCACAGACCAGACATTGTGTCTGAAGTTACTGTCACATTTCCTCTAATAAACCAGACCTCAATCTGTCCCTCACTAATGTCGGACTGCAGCTGCTTCTGATGTGTTGCTGACAAACTGTTTTCATCGTGCAGCCGCACAAACTGCTGCTTAGCATGAACGTTTTTCCAAATGAGGCAAATATCACAAGGGCAAACACACAAAACACACATACAGATGTACAAGTAAAGACCCAGTCAGCACTCTGCTCTCCAGGCTGCAGCTACGGCAGAACGGCAGGGACAAACTGCACATTAAAATAGCCATAGATTAAATATAAAGTGTCTTAATCATGTTTGGATCGACTGAGTCTCTTATCTTGTTAACAACAGCCCCAGATGATTTATGAGGTAAACACCGTCTAACCAGCCTGCAGCAGCCTGAATGTCTGTAATTATCACCGCAGTGAGATAAATAACAAGGTGACCTCGTCTCACATGGATGCAGGTTCCCGGTTCACTGTGTTGTGCGGCTCCACTGAAATATGAGGTGCATCTCATCTTATCGGTTTGAATCAGAGAATCATTTTGTCTTTATTAGAAAGTTGAGTCACGGCAGCTGGACTAGCTCTTTGATATTTTTTATAATTTTATGTTTAGTGACGTAATGTGAAGGCGTAAGGTGACAGTTCACTCTGGAGAAACATATTGTTTACACTGTTTACAACATTTTAGTGCCCATGAGATACATATATGTAAACCTGAAGTGAAAATTTAAACCTTTTTTATACTTGCAATCATCAAAGTAAGAAAAGTTCAAACCTTAACTTCACTTCACCATTAGAAATGACTTTTTTTGGGGGGAGATTAATGCAGGAAATAACCTTCCTCTTTCAGATTGACCAGAACGCCAGAGAAGATTTCAACCTGACGTCTGACGGAGAATTCAATGCCATCAAGTCTCTGCTGTTGGGCAGAGTGCACAGTAAGTGAGGAGGCAGTAAAAGCAAAGACAAGAGAACGCTCATAACTCATTTGAATAACAGCTCTGAGATGTTTGGCCTCGTTTGACACTCCACTCATGAAAATCTAACGAAAGAAACGGAGCTTCAGCTGTTTGCGCCAAGGCTGAAATATTATGCAAATGATGTGAAGAAGTCTGAGGAAAAGTGGAAGAACTGCTTTAGTGTGAAGGTGGATCCGCCCACGTGTTGGTTTGTATTTCGCTTTCTAAGAGTTCATAGTCTGAGGACCATTACTTACTGCTGATTTGTCTTAGTCTGGAGGGTGAAGCCGAGTGTTTCTTTGTCAACTGGTGTTTTCCTCCAATGTATCTGCCGCTTAGTCATGTGTGTAAAGATCCTTGATATGGAAACAAGGAAACCTTAAAGTGCCCTGTTCTCACAGGAAGATGCTTTGTGCTCAGATTTTAAGCCTCTCTGAGACAGTTAAACTACTGTTTCATTGAGCTGCTGATTTTTTGGTCCCGGACCAGGACCTGTAACGGAGTCGGGGTGATACAGTAATTGCCTCCGTCATGACTTATTCATGTTCTCTCTGAGCGGTTCCTTCAGAGACGGACTCTGATATAAGCTGCTAATAACACGAGGGGCCGAGAGGCCGCAGTCACAGCTCTACTCACAAAACATGAGTCAGCTTCTATGAGACTGCACCAAAAAATGGATGTAAGAGCAAAATGAACATACAGTACATCCACAAGTCCGTCTGTTTTGATATCTAGGAATCATTCAGCTAGTTATCGTTGCCGTCGCAGCGCGTGCCACAATGCTGACTCTCCAGATAAACGGGTCGTTTTTACAACAAGCAGCCAAATTCTGAAGGTATTTCCCAAATCCTCATGACTCTTCTATGTTGTATGTTCTATTTATGATGGCTCAGTCCTGGAAAAGTATAATTAAACATTAATTAAAAAACAAAGATGGTGACAGGAAATGAGGTTGTCTTGATCATTTGATGATATTAGCTGCATAAAATGAAACAAACTAAATATAAATGAAATGACAAACTCAAAATTATATTGTTATACTACCGTAATGTTGAGGATTATCCTGGTATCTGGAAGTTTTTCCAGGTGAGCTGAGTTGAAACCAAAACGCTGCAGACTGATTGGTCAGTGAGAAGCATTAGTACCACAGTCATCTCGTCTTCAGAATTATTCACAAACTTTACTTCTTCTTTTTGTTTTTCAGTAGACTTTTACTTCGCTGCTCTCAGTGTCTCCTCTAACAAAATTCGTCTGCTTGCTGTGACAAACAGTCACATACTGAGAAACAAGAGCAGCATTCCTTCTATATCCTCCATTGTTCCTGCGGGTGTCAGCAGTTTCACAGATGTTTCGTGCAGTGTCGCTATGACAAGTAGAGTAAAGTCAGCTTGAGGTGGTATCATACGGTGGAAAAACACTATATGTGGATTTATGAAATACCTTCAGAATTTGGATCAGTGATGTTAAAAATGAGATTCTGGAGTTAGAAACGTTAACTATGCAGCACACGTCAAGGCGTTTGTGTGTTAAGTAGTGAAAAGTAAGTTTGCTTCAAATGTCTTCTCCCTGATTTGTTACTTGCTTCGCACATAATGAAAATCTATCTAATTATCTATTTATTTGAATTCCACACATGTACTGTATGTGAATCTGTTCAGTGGGAAGATTTAATTACTTTCATGTTGTGAGATTTAACTGAATGTAAAATTATCATGGGAACATGTAAATGCTGATTGTTGGTTTTGGCAAAATCTAACATTCGAAATGTTATATAGGATAATCCAGTGTCCATGAGTCTGCAGGTGTGCACACAACATACGACCAATCCAGACCCTCTTAATCTTTTTGGATGTGAGTGTCTCAGCTCAGTGTAGCAGTTTGTTTTAACCTGGATCAGGATCAGAACATCAGCAGGAAAGTGGATTTGTTCTTCTCTGCCAACTCTGTCATCCATCAGCCGAACTAATGGGCCCAGAGGAGAGAGGTGAAAGAGTGAAGAGGAGCATACTGGCTGTATCGATGCTTCCTGCTGCTCTAAACAACCTGCAGATGTGTCCCGGTAAAAACAGTCACCTCTCTGTCATCTGCACAGACACTGATGCAGCAGTTTACAGTGATTATGTCTCCTATCACCGCTGCACCGTGCTGTGCAGGAGCCCAGGTGACTCAAGTGTCATCTGTGCTGTTTGGTTGCTGTGGTAATTAGTGGTGTTGTTGGACCTGTAACTGGAGGACTTGGGAAAAGAAGGCAAATAAATATAAGAAACAGCCTGTAAGACAATTGTAGTTTTGTTTTGTTCCTAGGTAACTGGCTTTTATTTCCGTTTGTGGCATACCTGTACCTTTCAGCAATAAAAAAAGATGAAAGAAAAAAGAAACTTTGCTTAATTTAAAAAATTAGGCCCATTTTATAAATACTCAAGGCCAAAACAGTATTGAAACTATTTTGTTATCTCTCTCTTCAGATTCTGATGAGCTGGATCCGGGTCTGTCCAGACTGGCGTCTCTCGGCTTTACCGGCTGTCTGTCAGTGGTTCTCTTTAACTCCATCAGTCCTCTGAAAGCTGCTCTGCTCCACCCAGACACCAGCCCTGTCGTCATTACGGGACCTTTGGTTCAGTCCAACTGTGGCTCCCCAGCTTCGGCTAATCACTACGCAGCTGAGAACACACATCACCTTTCAGGTACAGGACGGGAAGGGAGAGTCAGGAGTTTCTGTTCACCTCTGAGGAGGTGATACTAGACTGATATAATTTAACTTGTATTAATTTGTGTTTGTTGTTGCTGTTTCTTTAAATATGAGAAGACTATGTAAGAGATCAAAGTGAGCCATGCAACTGTCCAGTTTTTCAGGTCACATGGTGCCATTAACCGAATGGTGATTTCTCAACTGACCACAAAGACCTGTCTCCCAGACATTAATTCAATTCAATTCAACTTTATTTATATAGCGCCAATTCACAACAGATGTCATCTCAAGGCACTTTACAGTGTAAG
>JAUYWH010000009.1:20288691-20315165 GCA_034779795.1 Ctenopoma multispine | reverse complement strand
TTCTTTTAAACAAGCTTGAAGTCTGAGTAATTGATTTGTTTCCCCTGGTTTCATTGATAAATATAGCTGGGTGTCATTTGCATAACAATGGAAGTTTATAGAGTGTTTCCTTATAATATTGCCCAGTGGAGACATTATGGACATTGTGGACATTATGATTGTATAATACTAAATTGACTGTAGTTAATGTAACAATCAAGAGAGAGAGAAAAAAACACCTGTTCATTGCAAACTACTGAAAGTCTGTAAACAGGATTGAAGCTTTGTCATTCCACAGGATGTACAAACACAGTGCAGGCTGGAGCTGGACAACAGGGGCTTAACAGTGAACATTTGATCCAGTGTCCAATAAGGTTAATCTTGTCATGACACACTACATCTCATAAGCTTTACTTTGCTAAAGGGGGGCTGCCACTGTGTTTCCTATCTGCTCCAGTCTCAAACATAATGTCTGTTCTTCTATGCTTTGCTTTCTCCTCATCGTAATATTTCTTTGTCTTTCAACAACACCTTCTCTTCCAGTACTTGGTGCCCTTTGGTGTTTAATTTTCTCTCTCCTGTCTCTTTCTCTGTTGTAGACCAGTCTGGTTCAGTGGGTTCAGGTCAACCTCAGGTCAATGCCATCAGGACGGACTCAGCTCTCATTGGAGGTATTGGACATCTTTCACAGTCTTTCTTTCACTGTACTGGATCTTGTGTCACCTTGTTTCACTTTGTGTTTGTGAAAGTGTTAAAACATAGTCAGAGATAACACTCGGTATTTTAGTCATGAGGGATATTTTGTTGAAGAACAGCAAAGGTGAACGTAAAAGTAAGAAATTCCATCAACAGCAAATTAACATTTTTGCTCTTCTGTCTGGTTATAGGTTCAAAGTGAAGAGTGAATGTCTTCCACATTATAAAATAGGAAGATAATAATAAAGAGATATAAAAAAGTGAGTCTAGTCATTTAAAACTGTCCATTAAATCTGCGACTTTGTGTCTCAGTGCACAAAGGACAGCTGAACTAATTAAACCTCAAATGAAATGACTTGCTGATGGAGAAACTTTCACACTGTTATCTTCAAATGCATGGACGTTTTTAAAAACCAAAGTAATACAGTGTGAAATTGATTTCAGCTGTATTTTGGAATTCCAATTAGATGAAACGTTCTCCGGATAATGAAATGTGCAGAACAGAAGCAGAGCCCAAATGTGTGAAATTCTGGTCAGTGTGTTTCATGTAGAGATTAGTGCAATGACCAGAAAAACCCAGGCAAAGGGACAGAAATCATGTAGTGACTGCACAAAAGCTCTTTGAACGACATCTTTACAGAGGCGGCATGTCAGTCAGTGAGCACGTTCACTTAGTTATGACACGAGGGTAATGTTAAAGTCCCGTATATTAAATCTCCTGGATACATTCCTGACACTTTTGTAGTTTTATGTACAGTTTTTAGAAATACTAGTTTTAAGAAAAAAGTGTAAGTTAAAAACTAAGTAATCTTGGTAATCCACATGTATTTACCAACTAACTAATAACCAAAACTTTTATGAAATTATGAGGATAATCTCCAATACTTTAGCTGGAATACACAGGACATCAGTATCTTAGATTATTTTGCAAGTAAAAGGAATTAAATAAAAAAACTATTAATCCCAGAAGGAAGTTGTTTATTACATTTTTATTAAATTGGTCAAACATTTCAAAAGTTATTGATAAAGGTAAGATAGTGTAGAATCATAGGCTTCTTGCAGGTTGAAGAACCTGCAGCGTATAACCATAAAACAAGGTAATAAAAACACTGTGATCATGATTTATCACAGTAAGCCTGAAGAAACTGTCACGATGTGATGCATTGGCTCAGATGTCTGACATTTAGCAATTACGGAGTCCAGTGTGCGCTCAGAAACAGTAGGCCCGTTGTGTTTTTGCTCCTACATTAGCTAGCTAGCAAGCTCGCACATATCTGTTTGTTGGAATCCCTTTTTTATCCACGTTACAAGCACAAAATTGTAGTTGAGTTGTCATTGTTTGCTTGTTTCTTATATACTGTATAATCTTAATTAGCAACTGCATAACTAATTAACTAAACACGTCAAAGTGGCACACACACAAAAAGCAGACCTAGTTACGTAAAGGTTCAGTTAAGCATTAAAACGTATCCATGGATATTTTGTCAGGTCGGTACACTCGGAAAGTCCATATATAATAAGTGTCCAACATCTGACCCAACCCAGGTCCGATCCTATCCCGTTCAGTTTGATTGATATCAGTCTTGCTTTGTTACCAGGAAGAAGTCAGATACATTTCCCAAAATGTCTGATTGTGTCAGAGTACATGTCTGCTGTCTCGCAGGTGTCATAGCGCTGGTGATCTTTGTGACTGTGGCTGGCCTCGCAATAACGGCCAGATTCCTCTATCGGAGAAAAGAAACGTATCGAAACCAGGAAGTGAAGGGAGTCAAACAGGAGGACAGCCAAGATTTCACCTTTACCAACCAGACGGACTCCCACAACGTTTCCAGTGAAAACCCAAAGGAGTATTTTATTTAACTGGAGCCCTGATGACTTGGTTGGTTTTTGGAGCTGAGGGTGCAGACACCTCAAGACTTAACAATGCACTCAGAGCCACTCGGACACTTCGATGGAAGCTGTGGCCTCACAGAACATGTGAAGGGGAAAAAAAGAACAATGTGCACATTTTGACTTTTACTGTATGTAATGTATATAGTGCTGGACTTAAAGTGTTAATTTTCATGTTTTCTGAATTTGTAAATACTAAAAATGTAAATGTGGAGTAATGTCTTCAACAGTCTCTACTGTAGCTGTCATATTGAAATGTGTGGGATGACTTTAGAGTATTTGAACATAACTTTATTTCTTAATTCCAGGGAATCAGGGTGTTTGGAATCGTGACTGGAATCATTTGGCTAATGCTCTTTTCTATTTGCTAAATTCAAAATGTTTGACTCTTAATTAGGCCCTCGGGAAGTGTTTGGTCTTTTGCATATGTTTAATACCTTTTTCTTCTGTGTACTGTTTTGTGGGATAAATGTATGCACTAGGGCCTTGAGGTCCTGCGTAAGGAAAAACCTATGTGAGCTTGTGCAACTTGGGAAATGTGCAACTGTGGTCAGAGCCCCTGCAGTTGGCAAACATCCACCAAATACCAGAGTGTATTTTAATGATTTTCTAGGCTCCAGTCGGCACATGAATAAAACATTTTCATGAGTGGTTTTCTTCCAGCAACATTGTTCTACCACAGAATTTGTGTTAACAAGTGGCATCATCAAAGTGAGCACACTCTTAGTCACTCCCATCGTGCACACCACAAACACTGTGTAGTTGTACTGTTAATAAAATGGTATTCTGCTTGTTGAGAGTCTGCAGGGATTGGTTTTCCACTCCATCTTCATTTTTGTTCTCCTTCCTTTGTTTTCTCTGAGCACTTCTTTCCATTCTAACATAAAACCAAAACAAAAAGGGGAAACAAAATAGCATCCATGGGCATTTCCCTGTTTCAGTTTTCTGCAGTTTGTAGGTTCTTCAGACAAAGTTCATGTTCATGTTCCTCACTCAACTGTAAGTTTCCCCTTCCCTGCTGCCTCCTGGGATCGTCCTCTCCCAGCAGGAAAGCACAGTAAACAGTGACAGCTGCACACACTCTGGAACACCGTGGATGTCTGTCACCATCTCCACCGCGCACACAGGGAGTTAATGTGTTCCTGATAAGCTGCTCCAGTCTGACAGGTGGATTGTCATTTCGACGGAAAGCAGAGAGGTGATCAGAATGAGACGCTGTGTCGCGCAGTAGTGAAAGCAAAATCTGATACTAATGCTTGTGAATGAATATAATCTCTGCTAAAGTGTGCTGCAGAAATGCAGAAAGACGATTTGCTGTTTATCAAAACTGTGAGACCCCAGAGTGCTGATGGGATTTTAATGACAAAAGTTGCTAAAACTTCAAAGTGCATTATTCATCTTCTGTTTGTTTTTTTTTAAGTCTATCTCACCACAGCTGAAACCATGTGTTGTCTTCCAGAGTTCGTTCTGTGCTGACGAAGTGTAGTGCAGCGCGGCACTGGATTGTGAAGAGGAACTCAGCAGGTAACCTTGAAAGCCATAATAGTCTTCCTCAGTGAGTGCAGCTTGAAAACGCTGAGTAAGAATATACACGTTACATTTTGAAGTAGTGGTTCTAGAGACTTGCTGCAGTAAGGACTACTCCCAGGGCTAGTTTTTAAACTTCTTAATGAGCTAACTGCTAACACGTTCCCCAGGAGGATGCTAGCAGCGATGCTAACAGCTTTCAGAACTGTTTTTGACATACTGCACCGTTCATACTGTATGTGCCTGACATTTTGTTCTCAGGATTGTACATCACATTGAAGAGTCAACAAAGAAAGAAAGAAAAAAAACTTTCCAAGCTAGTGCATAGCGCACTTGCTAGCTTGCTCACTGTCAGTTAGCAGCCCTTTTAGCTTGGTTGCTAATGTGACAATATGTTATTTTCTGTGTCTGTACTATCCTGTTTAACTGTCTGCCAACTATTGTTTGCAGTTGGTTGCTGAATAACGCAGAAGCAAACCCTGAAGTCAGAGAACCTTTTTGGTTCATGTGCCAGCCAAGGAGCCAACGGTCAAGTTAGTGACGACCAAATGTCCAGTATCCAGGTGTCGTAATACAACCAGTGTTGCCAGATATATAAATACTTAAGTATCGTACCATCAGCTTAAAATTATTGTATTTTGAGAAAAATTAAAACACAAACGCAATTTGCATTCTGAAGTGGCTCAGACAATCTGCTTCAATGACACAGTATCACAGTCTGTAGTCTAAAATGCATTTTTACCTACCTCTACCTGTGGAGTGTAAGATGTATCTCTCCCTGCCTAAACCACTTGCTGTTTATGTAGTGCGTCATCACGCGTTACAATGTGCGATTGGCTGTTTAGACACGTGTGTGCGCTTACGAGCTAACTGTATATGTGCAGGACGAAAAAAAAAAAACAGATACCTCTGTACCTTGTTGTGCTAATGAAATAACATAGCCATAAAATGAAGGGGTCAAATTATCATACATTATGGTATTTTTGGAATTATTGATTGTACAGAGGGTAAAAGTATTGTATTTGTAGGATATTTACGTCTGGCAACACTGAATACATCTGTGGGTTGGCCATACTACATTTATTCAAATAACTAGATTACTGGTTATGACCAAATTACCTTGAACTTCCCAGTGACCAAAAATGTCAAGTTCACCACTGTGGAAAATTTGCACAAATACTAACTAAATCCACTATTTTAAAATGCTGATGCAACCAGACCTCGAGGCTGATGGTATTCTGCTGTTTTCTTATTATCATCCAATTCCAGTCTAAGACAGCAACATACCAAGTGTGGCCAATCCCCATGTTCCCTTAACTGAAACCAATCAAAACACGCATTGTTTATTTTAACAGAATTTCACATTAATTATCACTCTGCTGTAAATACACTCTAGTGACCACATGTGGATCAGTCTGCAGCGGACAGCAGTCTCCCACAAATGCATTGTTACCTGTTTGAGATTTGCATCGTCAGCAGGAACCAGTGGGCTTCAGACAAAGTGAAGAAGTCAGTGATGTAGCTACTCCGACAAAGAACGTTTTCCAAAGATCCAATTTTTCATTTTAGCTGTAGAGGGGGTTTTTCTCGCTTGAAAGACAAATGGTGCCGTTAGAGCTTGTGAACCAGTTCGATCGCACATTTACATGTCTGCTGACATGTCTGCTGACATGACTCTGCAACGAAATTAAAGAAAATTCCCTTTTGTTAAAGTTGTTTGAAACCACTGAGCTCTTTTGTTTCTTAGAATAAATGAAGCAGACACACGGTAACGACTGCCTCCTCAACACCATTTACATACATTTACATCTGTTATGTTTTCTCCTGAACACCACAGTGTGGGTGGAGGCACATCCTTTAGTGCTGACATTTCTGATGGCCGGTAACATTTCTCAGATCCAAGATGAAGTAAATATGTAAAGCTGAGATCCAGGAGCAGAGCAGGTCTCTGAAGAGTCACTTGACTTAATCCCCTCCCTACATCTTCAAACAGACGGCTGAGGTAATTAATGACTCAACTGCCCTGGATCAGTGATCTCAGCTCAATTCATGTAAATATCTTCTCATCAGTTGTGAAGACAGGATGTGAAGCGTGTAAGTCACGTTTTCAGTGTCAGCAGTGCTATCAAGGGGAAGAAGAAAGCTCAGACACTGTGAGGATAAACTAATTTCTGTGCCATGCTGATGAGAGGGAGTCCAGGATTCAGTTAATGTGCTTAATGGTGGTGATAAATACCACAGAGATACAGCTTATTCTATTCTAGTCTGCCCGTCAGCTTCAACCTCTTTAAGTTATAAAGCCTGAAAATATCATTCTTGACTTTTCATCAGTAATCTATGGCCCTTTGGTTCTTCTCTGTTCATACTGTGCTGAAGTGGTACTTCAACGAATGCCTGTGCTGTCTGCCGTGCTTCACAGAGGGTTGTGCTATATTGTGCTTTATGTGAGGCTTTTTTAACGCCACAATGAGCAGCTCAGACCACTTCATATTTCCATTCATTCGTCTCTTACCTGCCGCTTTTTGGGGCTTGGGTCACAGTGGCAGAAGGTTCAACAAGTCTGTCCAGACATCCCTCTTCAGCAACGTTTTCCAGACCCACTTGGGGGGACAAGCTGTTCTGTCCCCCCAAGTGCTGTACATTTTCCAAGATTTCTAATCCCTCTAGTATGTTCTGGGTATGATTTGGGGTCTCTCTACAGCAATGGGGGGCTATCGGGAGGCATCCTTAACCACTTCTAAGAACTGGTGGACGCGTTTGAGTATGCCAGTGATCCTGAGAGCTGTGGTGTCAGAGGGGTTGCAAGCCCCTGTTCTCCCAGTCGAGGGACCAGATAAATATGAATTCTGACCATCCTGAAACAGATCATTTTGAGTTACCTCACCTGGTCCCTGGCTTCTTAAACATAACTTCACGTTTCCTCTAATAGTAAATAATAAACAGGGTTGTTTTGAGCTTGTTTGTGCTTATTGGAGTTTTGACTTTGGAGCATTTTTGTGTGTCGTGGTCAGTTTGGGTCTCTCTGTACTCCTCGCGGTCCTTATGTCTCTTTGTATTGAGTTCTGTGTTGTCAAAGGAGAAATATTAACAGCCACTTCATGCAGAGGCTCAGGCCCAGGTAGTAGGTCCATTCAATAATGCAAGAGGAAACTCAGCAGCACACATCCTCATGGTTCATTTGTGAGTTCCAAATTTATGGAAATTAAGTAATTAAAGTCCTTCTTATTCACTGTGGTGAGAGAGGACAGCTCAGTAGATTCTTCAAATGAAGCCGCATAACTGA
The DNA here is from genome assembly GCA_034779795.1 of Ctenopoma multispine. Lineage (NCBI taxonomy): Eukaryota > Metazoa > Chordata > Actinopteri > Anabantiformes > Anabantidae > Ctenopoma > Ctenopoma multispine. The sequence continues at coordinate 20,307,790 of JAUYWH010000009.1, read as the reverse complement.
GCAGAGTGAGACTTAATCAGCATTAACCTACTGGTTGTGTAATGATTTAAATGTGCTGAATCAAATTTCCACAGATTAAGATCTTCGTTTAAACCTCAGCCTATAGCCACAGGTGCTGAAATAATATCTTACACTTTGTGTCTAAATTAGACTGTGAGATCGTATCTGTGACGCGTTCAGGACAAAAGCTGCAGCAGCGCTGAATGATACGATTGGATTTTGAGTAGGAGACAGGTTATTAAAAATATATAGAGCAAACAGGCCTCTGTGTATCTGGTTCATGTTACTGCTGAATTTACTGTCCCTGTAGCAGTGATAATGATTCTCATCCATAGAACAGCAGGTTTTTAAAGGTCTAATGGAGTTCACTGTCTGTGCTGTTAATCTGTTTAAACAACAGCAACTTTTCACAAACTAAACACTACCTCGCTGTTTAGTGATGTACGAAGAACAGAGCCCTGCTGTCATGTCAGAATAATACCAGTCATCCTCTGTACGTGAGCAACATGACATCTAACAGGTGAGACAACCTTAAAGCTTCAGTGTCCTGTGCATACTCTCTTCGTCCAGTCAGGACACGATGATTATAGGCTGTTGTGAAAAGCTCCTGCTGGCTGTTGACCAGGGAGACGTGAAGACATTATAGATGGCCTGGTCTCATTAAACAGGAGTCTGAGCTTTTCCACCACTTCTATGTTTTGTCATGAAGCTGTGGTGGAGGGAAAAGCTCTCGTCTCTAATAGCAGGCTGCTGGTGATTATCCAGACCGGCCCGCCTGCAGTTTGTAATCGGAGCTGCTGCACACACGTTTTTCACTGCTTGAATCAGATGAGTAACAAGATGACACGGTTGTCCTGCTAATTACGAGCCCGCCTACATGCTGCAGGAGAGAGCGGAGTCACTGCACGATCACTCCTCCTTCGCTCATTTGGAGACAATCTAATGAACAAGCTTCGTTTCATTCAGGTGTGGGCTCGTTACACGAGAAGATCAAACATTTGACACAGGAGCCTCGACCCAACGGCTAATTGCAGACGATTTGCATTCAAGAAGACGTCCTGTTTATCCCCGACAACACCACAGGAGAGGACAAATCAATTTCACCTATGTGAGATGCATAAGAAATATTCATCAGAAATCTTTGAACTTAGATTCTGTTATTCTCAAAGGCCAAGAATGAACTAACGTGATCATAATTAATACATCAGATGTTGTCTTTAACAAGTTCTTTGGCTCCAAATCTCATATCTTCACAACATGTGAGGTACAAGTTCCTTTGGATTCATCAAAAAGGTAAGTGAAATATGCAGGACTTCACCTGGCTGGACACAAACCAGGAAAGCTACAGCTCATGGTCAGCGTCTTCTACGCCACATCAGGTCACCCCACGTGGGATTTAGTTTACTTCCTGCACATGTCGTTCTGGTTTCCGTTTCATGTGGCAGATTAAAGGGCTGGTCTTACTAAAATAAACAGGTGCCTAAATGTGCGTGATAACTGACAACTACAAGAATTGAGAGTTGAGATGTTCAGTAGAGACATTTTGTCAGGATAGGAGTGGGGAGTAACCTAACCACTGCTCGACGTGTCAGGATTGATGCATGGCAAATTATGGAGGCGGAGTCAGAGAAGTCAGTGTTTGCAGATTGAAAGTTAAGATATTAAAACTCTGAAAAAGACATGAAAGACTCTTCACAATGGGATGAAAAATATTGTTCTGGGACTTGGCTAGGACAGGAGTGTCACCCTCTAAAATCCTGTACTACGAAATCCCGCCCGGGCTGGAAACTTAGTACTGCCCTAGCGCTCACCTCCTTTTTGCTAACTGATACAACCGTTTCCTTCTCCACCTCCTGTGTTGGAGAGCAAGAACACTTCTGTGCCTATCTTAACAGCGGAGCCACCGCGATCTCTACGGAATGCATGTGGTTGAGCTGCTCTCCCACTCCTTCCCTCTTGTCATGCTCATGTTGTGCACCTTAATTTAACTTCATTATCGGGCTCTTGAATAAAAACACCTGCCACATTGGAGCACTGTCCCAAAGATACAGCCCACATCTCCTGAAATACATCAGTTCAAAAGTGTGACACATTTGTGTGAATGAACCATCACGTATTTTAGAACAGTGGAGGAACATCCTGTTTTGCTACCGAATGTCAGCAACATTTTGTTGTATGCATCAGTAAATCCTCCACATCTGTTTATTAGGGACAAATACAGGAAGAATCTAATGCAAAGTGAAAAAACTTACATGTGTTCAGAGTTTATTTATACGGCCTCCTCTGCATGATGCTGCAGATTTCATCAACTGCAAATGATCTGTCTTCTATCAGTGTTAGATTTAAATGTTGACCTGTTTATCAGATGAATTTAAAGCTGGCAGAGTTTTTACAAAGACAAAAGATCTTGATTAAAAGTTGAGGTCGCCTCGATTCTGCTCGTATGTTGACGGCCTTCCTCCTCCCTGCAGCCTTCCACTTTCCTGATAAGAGCGCACAGAGGTGAAACTGAAGAATGTTTGTGGAAAATCCATTTATTATTGGAGAGGGAGGCTGTAAGGTGGCTGAGCCGTGATAACTGATTAGCATCGGGATAAACACTCGCTCCTCCGTGTGCAGGCAGAAAGAGGAGGAGAAGCTGGAAATGTTATCGGAGGTGATGGCTGGGAGGATAATCCTTTAACAGTACACATCGCCCGCAGACAGGCGAGTTAAAAAAGCTGTCCTCCAGTGCTGTTATTTCACTGTCGCAGATTAGCTTTGTTTCTCTGAGGACTGATATTTTTCCATTAGACTACACCAGCGTTATCTCCAACTGAGAAGGGAGGCTGGAGAGAGTCAGGCTGCGACGCTTCAGAACAATCTGATAAATATTCTCTGCACACCCTGAGAATTTCTGCTCCATTTAAGATACTGATCTCTTAACATTTCATTGTCATCTGTCCTCCCTCTTATTTTTCCCCTGTTAGAGGGTTCAGTCATCCAGACACAGGTGTCAGACAAAGTCAGGAATGGCAGATTTAAATTTCAGTGAATTAATTAATAAACTTGGACTCATGCATTAACTGATGGTTAACCTCATGAACTGAGGTTCATGTTCTAGTTTCACACAACTAATGTATTTACTGCACAGAAACAATCTGTGTCCCTCTTCTGATTGGGCAATTCTATCTGATTGGAAATGACTGCGTCTTATGAATCTATTAATGGAAAACGAACCCAACTGATCTTTTTACGTAGACTGCTGCTTTGCTGTGAGATTTATTCGCAGCCTCGGTTCACTGAAAGCTTCAGTTCCCTCAGCGCTGCCAACGTTTTCTCATATTCGCCCTAAATGACTCGTTGAGCTGATGTGCAACATTCCCAACTCAGCTCCAGGTTTTTAAGATGGTTATGAAAATGTTCCAGTGTTTTCAATCAGATGTGATTATCCCTGTAGGAAGCCTCCATTTTCCTCCAGGTATCACCTAAGCTGTCCCATTATGGTCTATATCATGAGGCTTTCTCCAGCTAAAGTCTCTCATTTTCCCCGGTGGCACACCTCCCATTACGTACGCCTACAGGCTGACATTTGCAGAAGCCTCCTATTTGTTGTCACAGAGATGGTAAGCTATTCTCTGCCCAGCGGGGGCCTCCATCTCATTCCCTCTCAAATTACCCTCTCTGTTTGTGTGGCTCGCTCTCTTTTCTCCGTCTTCATGTTGCTGCTTGATTTCCCCACTCGACTTCAGTCTGTCTGTCTTCGGCTTTGTCAATTTTTCTCACATTTTTTTTTACATATTAGTTATATAGACGATTGCGATGCTTTAGCTGTGTAAATGTGAGATGACACTCAGCTGCAGCATGTTCAATTTACCTTTAATCCAGGGGGCAAAGGGACAAAGATGCTTTGACATCAGCCTGGAAGAGGGGGTAAAGAACATTCCTGCAATGTCTGTTAGACAGAAACTATTTTATTTAACAAGACTACATAGGAAATAAGCTATGTAAATACAACCATAAATCGTTGAGGTAAACAAGTATTTCTGTTGTGATAGTGGCATTTATACGTCAAAGCTAAAGCAGGGCAAAGCTGATTTTAGCCAGGAGTTGCAGGAACCATTAGTGTCACCCAGCTCTGCTTTAAAAGGCCAATGTATTCTCCCAGCGAGGCAAGAGAAATGTTTTTTAGGCGTAATTTAAAGCCAGTTTAGCGTCTACTAAAGGGAACATGAATAATGTATTTTCCAAATAGATCCATTTAAACTAAGATAGGTTTTCTGTATTTATTTGTTTGTTCACACAAACGGGGAGCGGCAGAGCTGAGTTAGAGCTGACAGCTGCAGATTCATTTCCCCAGCGGGCAGATTTTGGTTTTAGAAAGCTCTGCTATCCTTGTTTTCATGTGTTGTTTCTTCATGTAGGCGTTTGTGAAGCCCCGTGAGAGATTCTGCAACCTTGATTAAAGGCACTTCAAATTAAACTGACTTCACTTGACTTGACTAGATCATCTTTAAATATGCACGAGCACGATGGCGAATTGTTTTCTCACTCGCACCAGAAAACAGCGGCAGCGACAAGAAGCCTCTCAGCCTTTAACCGCGATTGTCTAATCAAAATTCAGGTTTCATGTTGACAATAGTCAAACTCAGAACAGGTTACAAATGCATGTTTATGGGGGAGTCAGCCGCACAACCACTTATATTAGTAAAAAAAGGGAAGTGAAAACCATAATTTAAATGCATTTGTTTTGTACCATCTCTTATTGTAGTCATTCCCTTATTTCACTTATTTCAGTAATCCGCTTATACGAAGATCTGTAGTTACTCCCCTGTTGTCATGAGCTTTTATTCAGAAGCATTATTTACTTTAAAGAGGCGTAGAGGATTTTTTCACATCAAAAATAATTTCAAATAAGTCATATGTTCCTTTTCCTTTGGCTCCACTACAGAGAGCCACTGTACAATACTATCAGCTCACACTGGTTTGGTTTTATTTGTTTACAGTGTTCAGTATATAAAGCTTGAATTTACAGGCTTAGAGTCCCACCCTCCTCATAATCACCATCCACGCTGTGTTTTTATTTTTTAACTTATCACGCACTGATGGAGAATCAGTAATTCAGCGCACACAGAAAATATGAAGACATTTATCGTGGTGGCATCACAGCAATTTAACACCCGTTGTATCGGCGCATCAGAGGTGAAAACCATCTGCATCACCACCCACATGCTTTTTTACATAACAGATTTGTCATCAGAATTATAATCATATTAAAACCCCTCCTGTTGTATCCATCAGGGAGCGTACTTTAGAGTCCCTGCTCCATCTCACTGGGTTTTCTGCGTAATCAGAGTCGTGATCACATCCATATTCAGATCCCACCTGGATCCATATTTCTACTCATCCGTATTGACAGCGGGCGGTGAGCCAGTCAGGCCAGGTGTTAAAGGTTGTCCACTGCGGTGTGCCATTAATCACCGTGTATATCGCTGTAACACATCACTGATGCTGTTTACGCCTCAAGGTCAGAGCACAGTGATGGATTATTAGTTTACAAGGCTCTGAACTACACGAGACAGAGACAGATTTCTGTGAATCAGAGAAAGCCTGTTTTCTCTGGGACCTTTCACTCAAATATCAGAGTGACTGAATGAAAAAGGGCCGCCACTGGTGGGACAATGAACCACAGTCGGATCAGTTTCAAGAAATATCTAGGAAATTATCTTCTTGTTGACACTGATCACAAATTGTACAGCACATACTGAAAGATCTAGACAACACTGACCTTAAATTGACTGTTGCTGGGCAATGTGACAAGACGTACTGTTATCCATCATGGTAAAAATATGGTGTCAGACGCAGGTCAAATGTCCACACACGCTCAACATTTGCACAAACAACAGAAGACAGATCTGCAATGTCAACTTGACAAGTGCATGTAGAAGTTTGGCCTGATTCTGATGCCATATTAAAGCTAATGCAAAGTCAGGAACAATCAAAGTCAAGTTCAAGTCTCAGCTCCGGGGACTGCTGTGACTGCTCGCGGCTTTGAGAGAGAGGAGAAGGTGCTTTAATTGGACCCAAATACCCCTGGCCTCTTCTGGACTCGGGAGTGACCTCATGGTCAATGGTAACATTATCGTTATCATTATTTACAGCTGCTACAACATTGGATCTGGTGTTAGCCATGTCAACAGAGTCTTGATGATCTTTTGCTTGACTTGTCTTTCATGACAGATTCAGATTCATCTGAGTAAGTCAACAGGACATGGGGATCACTACAATGTATTGGCTGCATACAGGGAAAGTCTGTTGTTTTTTGGTGCTTTTGTGTTTTGTGTGTTGATGAGCACCTTGCGTTTTTTCACTTTATGCGTCCTGTGTTTTCTGAAGAAGCACCATGAATGCCTCCAAACTTCAACTCAGAACAGAAAGTGCCCGGTGACATTAGTCTTCTTTTGTTGTTGTTTTGTATATTGCACAATCAAATAAGCCTTGAAGCAACCATCATGCAGGTGAAGATCCTCGACCAGCCAGTGTACTCTTGGCTAATGATTGTTTGCGAAATATCACTTCATCACACTATGTTATGTATTTACCCAGCAGAGATGTCAGAGCGACAACTTTATCACTGAAGAGCTTTGGTTTGGTGCTGGACTGATGGTTGTTTCTATCTTCACCTGAAGAATAATGTTGGTCTGTACACGAACTGAAAATTTAGCTCCCTTCTGTTTTTGGCTGCAGACTACTTGTTTTCTCCCATGTTTTCACATTGCAGACAGGAGAAGCAGATGGGAAAGGAGCAGTCTGTCAGTTTTTATGCAGCTTGTCACACCTGTCAGAGAGTGTGTTGTTTGGGAAGGAGACAAGATTAATGGACTGAATCTGAACTAATGTCTTAGGCCACCTTGATGACCCAGAGTTTGGTTTGTGGGTAAAGACCTCTTTGTGTGTGCAAGTAAAACCAACCCGAAGGAAAAAAATTGCAGTCTCCAGCCAACTCTCAGACTGAAGAAGACAGTTGGATGAGAGAAAGTCCATTTGCCATGACTCAACTCCCAGATAACTTTACCTGGATGACCGAGAATCTTTAACAGCATGATCTCTTGATGCATTTCTTACAGTACAGTAGCAGTCTTAGTAGTAGTAATGTTTTGAGTTGATAGTATGATCATAACATTAATATATCCTGACTTTTCTCATGATGCAGCTGTCATCGTCTTCAATTCAACTCTTCTTTCTCCATCTTTATCAAATCCTACAATTCTAACTTCTAACTCACACTTTTTTCAGGTAAACATCTTAAGTCACAGAACATACTGCAGCTGTTTTCCCAGAGTGAGTAGTGACAAGTAGACTGAACTTGATGTGTAAAAGTAAGGAGTGCCCTTTCAAAGAATTTGTTAGAGACATGTCAGCTGTTTCTAAGAGTACACAAAGTGCACTGACCCAAGGGTAAAACTGCTTTAAGTCTGCTTGGCTGCTGCTTTCAGTCAATATGCGCAGTAAATCCCATTTCATCCACACTTCAGGTGCCCTGTTTCTCCTCATCCTGAGAGATTCCACTCAACCGTGCCTTTTCTTTGTTAAATAATTAATAATTCAGCTTTGTTTTGCCATTTGATTATTGTGTATGCCAGTCTTTCCTCTCTGCCCGATCGTCTGTTTGAAAGGTGCAGGAGATCTCTGGGGATTCACCTGTGGAGGAAAACAACAGCCCGGTTTTGCTGTGAGCATTTCATGTTCAGTCACGGTTGGGCTGAATACACAAGAAGGCAGCTTGTTGCATCAGCCTCCACCACCGTGTTCTCTTGTTCAGCAGGCCTGCTGCGGTTTGAAGGGTTTTCACTTGCAGGTTTGGGAAGAGTTTTGAGATTGAATTTGAATGAAGACCAAAGGCACTCTGGCACATTAGGCAACATGCAGTAATCCGTTCAGGGCCACAGCTGTTGCTGAAGGGCCTCTTGAGAGGAACCAATATGGCCACCTGCCATGGACTCTTTGAGTTGTACACAAAGTCTGACGTATACAAGGTGAGAAAGGTAGACAGAACTGTTCCCTGTGGAGCAACTGTTCTGCACAATCCTGCAGGCAGTAATACTGGGGGGTGGTCAGTGAGGGAGTCCATAATCCAACTTCCATGTTTTTTTAGCTTGGCTTGGCAAACTAGATGGTGTTAAATGCCCTGGAGAAATGAAAAAACATAATCCTCATTGTGCTTGTAGGTGGTGCAGGTGCAGGTGCAGGTGGATGATCTCTCAACTCTTGAGAGGCTGATGGTTTGACAAAAGAGGTCTAAGGGTCTCCAGGATCAGTCCTCTCAGGCCTTCATGATGTGTGACGTCAAGGCCACTGGTTTGTAGTTGTTGAAGCACTGGGGAATGTCTTCTGGACAGGAACCAAGCAAGACGTCATCCACCCCACAGGGATTCCACAGGTTAGAACTAAACTTTAGTTTGACATTTTCAAGTCCTGACTTTTTCCAGTTCCAGGAAAAAACTTTACATTTCTCTGCTTCTCTTCGTTTGCAAACTTACATCTTGCGTGTGGCACTGAGTCTGACACACAAAGAGAGATTGTCTGATGTGATGGAATCATAGAGCTGCATTTGTTTGAGCTGGAAATTTTACAAGAGGATGTACTGAGAGAGTGGTACTACGCTGCCTCTTTTTTGACAAATGACCCCATAGTTTTTGTGATGAGGAAACTTGTTCTCAGTGCAGCAGTGTCATGTTTGTAATAGTTTATGAACAGTGTAGATCTGTGGCACAGAGGAAGAAGCTAAACCAGGATCTGGACTGTGAGACATTATGGTGAGTAGATGCAGTTAGTTGTTGGTTTTAGTCCTGCTGACATAATATGACAGCGTGGTGGGCAGGATGTTGGTTTAGGGGCTTTAGGAGGTTTTATTTCAGGACCAAGGTTCATTAACAGGTTAATTTGTCTGGAATGACAAATTGAATCTTCTTTACAGATGGATAATGGATGGTTGATTATGCCCTTAAACAAAACAACTTTGTTATTGATCCTCATGTTCACACCAAACCCTACTGAGCACACCTGCTACCAACACACACTTACCCAGGTGCACACATAGAAAACTGGTATCTGACAATCAGTATCACCTCTACTCGTTCCGTATACCTACAATCATTTTACATCGTGCCAACTTTCTTTTCTTTAACTTGAATTCTAGACTCAGCGGCTGTCGTTATTCAGCGTCATGCACTGGTTCGTCTCTGCTGGTTCATTAAATGAAACCAAATGATCACCAGAGCAGATGGAACAGATCTGAACGTACATTATTTCATCATCACGTTCAGCAGGAAAACCAGCCGTCTGATACCTAACCATGATTTCTGCCCGGAGGGAAAACGGCATGTGTTTAACACAGAATTGGCATCTACACACACACACACACACACTCACGGTTAATTTGAGGGAATAAATTCATGCATGGCTGAAAGAAAACACCTGCAGTCACAGTGAGATCTGATCCATATTCATTTCAACATCATTTGGTTGTTCATTCGTATTCACTGCTGATCTTTTCAGGGTTATAGTCTCTCAGTTTTTAGGTTGAAACTCTCAGGTGGAGTAGTATATTAAGAGGTGTTTCTAATGTTTTGGCCATCCTATTAAAAATGTTTAAAAGCACCTCTGCGGTTCTTTACAGTCTGGCACTGAGACTATTTTCTGGATATGTAAGTAGATAGGAAGGTGACACCTGCACCATGATTTGAAAGCAGCTTATTATCTGCTGCATATGTTAATTGATTTTTTTTTTATTTCTTCTATCTATATGTTTATCTATTAATTTGTACTACATTACATGGTTATTTATGGTTTTCTTTAGGTATTCATCTGAAAAAGAATCAGAATTTACAGATGAGATGGTCTCAAACACCACTGCTAGATGTTTATGGGCCCCTTCTCTCAGATGCCTCTGTGTTTGTCACTTTGCCATCTGATTCAGACAGTCAGATGAAAATATGTTACCCTGGTTCATGTTTTCAGGTGAGAAGGTTTCATTAAGTTGATTTCCCAGGAGCCTCAGAATATCCACAGCCGTTTGTTGGGTTGTTTCTATTCAGTTTCTCAGACCTTCTCCTTACTGCAGAATAGCAACTATCAGGAAAAGATTCTGCTGTTTATTTTTCTCTAACCATAATATCAGCCAATTACCACGAGCCATGTTTGTTTCTGATTGAGCCTGAAGTCTGCCATTCCTGCCCCTGAAGGCCACAGCTCCACAGCTTGTTTCTGCATCAGTTCACTGACCACCCACGGCTCAGTCTGCACACCATGGCTCGGCTCCAGAGTCTTGATAATCCATCATCATCTGTCAGTGAGTAAACAATATGAGTATCCATTATCTCCATAATTCAGCCTTAAATCAACTTCCATTCAAGCTTCATAATCAGAGAAAACAATTGCTGCTGATGCAATAATTATTTTTAAAAGGCTGTTTTTGTGCTAATGAAAACCACATACTCTGTCAGATATTATTGTAACATTAAACTCTCAAGGTTTCCAGTGGATTTTTTTTAGCTCAGTCTTGACTCCTCTACAACACGTATCTGCTTTATGTCTCGACATTTGAAGCCCCCAGTAAATTTCAGATGACAATCTAATCACAACTCTCTAATCTCCTGAGCTCGGCTGTAAGAAATGGGAATATTGAGTCTCTCTACTCTTGTGAACACAAATAAATGCGAGCAGCTCGAAGTGATTCTATTCAATCGAGTGTTTCCTACAAATGTGTTGTCATCAGTGGTGATTAGGATCGACTGAAATGTACATGAACATGACACTGATTATCAGTCTTTTTGAAATGCTAATTTTCATTAAGTATTTGTGTGACAACAATAAACAATAAACACAATGGCCTTGTATCCCCAGTTTATTCACATCAAAACAGGTAAAAGATTGCATTTGGAAAGGGTCTTGGCAGAATAACCACATTTTACTCAATGCTGCCACCATGTGGCAGAAGCCTGCAAATGCAAATGGCAACACATTGTGAACGTTCTACATAATATACAAATAACAAAACAATATTACTTTCACAAATATTTTATCCTATTTACAAACCAGATACACAAAGTCACTTCGGAAAGTATTCAGACCTCTTCACTTTACACCAAAGTCCACAAACTCAAGTAAAAATGCAGAAGTACAGAAGAATCAGAAACTGCACAGATGAGTCAAATAAGCTCAGTTTGGTTTTGATCTCAATCCCACAACTCGTTCACAGATTTCATCAGCAGAAATTTTGCCACTGAAGCTGTTAAAGTTCAAAAGATGCACTTTGTGAGTTCAGAGGTAAAAGTCCAGGGACACATTTGATCAGCTCAGTCAGCTCTGTGAGCCAATACCGTCCCAGAGGCTGTAAGAAATCTCTGTTTTTCTGTCCCCTCAGCCTCATCTTCTGCTGGGAGGATAAACATCATTAGTTCCAGAGACTGTGAACAGTTTTTGTCTGTTCTTCAGGTTCTTTCTTCGTCCTGTTTATCGACTGTAAGTGGTTTTAACTCTTTTTAATAATGAATCACTCCAGAGGTGAGCAGCTCCTCTCACCTCATCATTTAGTCTTCTTAGCCACAGTTTTACTGTTTGGCTCACTCACAGAAGATTTTTTTTTTTTTATGGCGGCTCTTACAGCTGGAGGTGCTGCGACATAAGATGCTAATTAAGAAACTACCTTCACCAATGTGACAACAAAGATGCAGTATTTAGAAAGAAACACAGGAAGTAAAGAAAACTCAACCAACTACAGAAAACCACTTTCTTTAAGAAATTCTTAACTTGCAGTGTATCAGCCTGTACGTTCAGCCTCATTTCTACTCACGTTTCACGTTTTCAGTCCATTCTGTAAGTAACTACTTAGAGTGTGTATTAATGTGTATTAAAGAACACATTTTGCATCCTTTGTTCTAAATGTTAAACCATATGCAAATAATTCATAAATGGATGGTAGTAGGGAATTCTAATTAGAACTATAAATCATCCCAATGGTTGAAATACTTACTGTTGAATATTCATCATTACACTTGACTGTGTTCCTATTGTAATTTGATTAATATGGAGAAAGTTTACCGATCTCCACGGGGCCCTCTCAGGACATGCTGGCACTTTTTTCATTACAATATTTTATGATACATATTTTATTTCCCACACAGCACACCCACAGTTTTTTAATAAGTGGAAAAACTCTCAGACAGAATGTGCTCAAATTAAATATTCTCCTTATAACCTCCTGTTAAGGTTATGTTAGCATAATGCACATGTGTGCAACATATTGCACAGTGCTGTTTTGTTTCTCTTACGCAAATTATAATAATTAGTGGACAAACAAGAAGGAAAATAGAAGGCTTATAATTTATTTCTGCGTGGGAGTGTGTTTAACCTCGTGTGCGTGTTTATTAAATTTTTTTTCCATATAAAAACACAGAATTAAGAAGTAAAGTGCTACAAACTGAAAGTCTGCACGGCGCCTTTTCAAACGTTCGCTCTCTGTGCTCTTATCCAGAGGTGCAGGAGGCAGAAAAAGAAAGCTGGTCATGCACAAAGATGTGTTGTTAATCTGCTTGATCTGACCTCTCTGCTCGTTGCTAACCTGTGATGAATGATCCTCACGCTCATAAAGCCCATAAAAGAGAAACTAGACGTGTAGAATGGAGGCATTTGAACTATGTAATCTGCATAATGAACTTTAAGCCTACAAGCCCAAACTGTGAATTTCTCTCAGCTGCACTTTGTTTCTTTTACTTTATTTAAAAAATTTCCCCTCTGCCCTAGAACAGGTTGCAGCTGGCTGATAGCAGGCCTTCGCTCAGAGAGGATGGACGTGTGATGTTTCTATCAGCAGACAGACGAACGAATGAACTTCCAACTGTGCGTCTGAGCCTCTGAAGCCACATCAGTCGTCCTCCTCTCCCTCCTCCCCGCTCTGCCCTCTCACCTCCACATCCCGTCTTCTGTCAGCCTTTTCCTTTGTATTGTTTTGTCTCCTCTTCTCACTCTGTGACACCTTCCTGCACTTTTTTAAACTGCAGAAAGTGTTTTATTCCTCCATCACCCCTTTGACTTTCTAGTCAGAGTCCATTAATCATTTCTCAGTCGATCGTCGCCTTTGGGTGTTGGTGTTTGAAGCTGCTGGTGGTTGGACGGTCAGTTGATGTTTGGGTGGCTGTTTCTCCTCAGGGAAAGTCCTTCTGGATGCTGTTGTTGAAGAGAAGAACTCATCTTTTCTACTGATATTTTTGATGGAAAGTAAGAGGGTGTCTAACGGTGGGACAGGCCACAGCAAAGAGCTCCAAGTTGTCCGCCAACCTAAACACCCAAGCTATAAGATTTTAGTCGTATTTAAAGGCGTCTACTTGTGCTCACTTCACAGCTGCACTTCATCATGTTGTGGTGCTGTGTCCTGTGCTTCTGTCATATTTAAAATTACTCGTAAGAAACTGGTGATGTATCTAATACTGATGATTTTACTCCACATACTACATGTACACAGTAAAAGATGTGGATAAAAGGAGGAGGAGGGGGGATGTTAAATGAGGAGAAAATGTATGAGACTGAGGAGAAAGTGCATGTCAGATAAAGAAAACTGACAGAGGAGGAGCTGTCTTACTTTGTGTTGCTCCCCAGAGGATATTCCATTTATCTGGCTTCCTCGTTTCTCTTTTCTCTGCATCAAATACAGATTCCCTAGTGATGTTTCCACCTCCTGCTTCTCTCCAAGTCGTCTGACGTTCACTTTAGCCCTGAGGAAATGCTGGGAGAGCTACAACGTTCAGCCTCAGCTACGCCTGGACGTGTCCCCTTTCCACCCTCATGTCCTCCGCTGTCTGGTTTTCATCTCCTGCTTATGTCTGATCCGATCAGAGAGAAGTCAGTAAACTTTAGCATCATCCTCATCTTGCTCTAAATCCTGCCTGTATAACTCCTGTCCAGCGAAGTGGAGGCAAACAAAGCAGGTTTAAGTGATGCTACGTGTTTGTGAAACATTTGTGAATGTTCTGCAGCTCACTGGCCTGGAGCTTAAAACGTCACTGTATACATGAACTTTTTTTTTTTAACATAAGTTTTTGAACCTTCATTCACACTCGCCTGCCAATCACAATCTAACAGGAGAAACTTTCCCAGCCTGCAGTGTAGGAGACCCGACGGTGACTCCTGTCACCTGTGCTGTCAGCTCAGATCTCTCACTTTGATTTTTTTTCTCAGCTTGATGTCTTCTCTCACTGCTAAACTCTTTGAACAGTTAAATCGCTGTGGGCCGTCTTTGTGTTAATGGAAGCTTCAACAGATCACTGATACAGATTTAATTTAATTACTGGCTTTTCCAACAATTAGAGAAACGTTTCCTGCTTTTCTAATGCTGATGAGATGATTCAGAGAAAAGACAATGGATGCTGCGATTTTTTATTGTTACTACACATCGTCTTTGTTAAATTGAGCCGAACACACAACATGTCGTGATGCTGACTTCTCCTGTGGAAACTGTCTCACTAACTACTCCTGTTGTGTTTACCAAATGGAATCAAACTTCTAAATGCCACAGATCTAAAAGACTCATCAGAGGACAATGAAGCACATTTCATATGCAAATAAAACAGACACATGCTGCTAAATAAATGATCACAAGCCCCATTTGTGCTTCATTTTAACCAGGTTACGTAAAGTGCTGAAATTGTTGCTGTGCTGCTTCAACCACTTCTCCTAGAGTCTCAGTAGTTAGAAATGCTCTCGGGGTGAAGATGAACCACGTCACATTCAAACAAGGACAAACAGGATGTGTTTGGGAAAATTTGGGGACATAAGAATAACAACAACACTCAGGTTTCCTGCAGCGTCTCCGGTCAGCGTCTGAGATCGTCCGTGGTGACTGGGAGAAGAAAACAAAAACCTTTGGAACCTTCAGGAGTCAATCTGGGGTCGAGTGTCACAAACACTAATTGGTTTTGCTGCCTGAGGTGGAAAACAGAGCATCCAGTGTGCTGCGGCTGCAGGTGATTGACAGTTTAGGTGTAAGACACAGGGCAGACTGAAGCGGGAGGCTGAGCTGAGGACCGGTGGAAGGTGTTTAAAAGGTTAGCAGTGTGAGGCTACAGGTGCAGGTCAAGGTTGAGCTGAGCTTTGTTTGTGCCCAACTGTGATTTTCTATATTTATCATTGCTAACACATCCCATGAAGAAACTTAATCCAACAACAACTTGCACCTGACTCCTTCCTCTACCGTTGTGTCTGAAAACCATTCGTGTTTCATTTTTACAAAAAGACTGTAGGTTTCCATTTACATTTGCTGGCTCCCAGTAGCCTCTGGACTTTATGCTGGAGCTTTCAGAAGAGAGAGACACTGCTGACACTGACGTCAGTCGACTGAGCAGCTGCAGTCAGTCTGCAGAGATAAGTTAGATGCTACAATGAGCTGTGCAGTGTGGACAGAACCAGAGCAGCTGAAATTCAGTGTTGGTTTTTATCTTATATATTATATATTTATATATTTTTTAGAAGTTTTCTGGGGTTTATTTTGACTTTTTGAACCCTGCTGAACATTTTCTGTATAGAAATTTTATTTTAAACTGACATTCTTTATCACCTGTAACAGAGGAATTGTGGAATCAGTAGGACGACGACGTTTCTAACGAGAACTATGAATATTTTGTCAAATGGTTGTTTTAGTTTTGAACTATGAATTCTGTGGATAATGGTCACAGAAATGTCTCTGCAGGTCATTTCTTCACCTTCACAAGTCCTGATGATTGCAGCACGATGATCAGATGCTACGAATGAAAACAGTGGGAGCTTTTTTGTGTGTCTTAACAAAGACAGAACTTGAATATCAAGAACATAATGTTGGGTCAAAACGTTTCACACTCCAGTCCAGCAGGGGGCAGCACGCAGCTTAGTTTGCTTTGTAGCCTTCAATAAAGACTAAAGAAGCAAAGCAGGGATACACCTGTCAACAAGAAACGTGGCTTATCTTCTAGTCAGGTTTGTTTTTCTTCCTCTTTTTTGTGATAAAATCAGTCAGATGAGTTTCTTACTTAGATCCTTCATCAGGTTTTGGTGCCTGGATGCTGTGCAGCTGGTCTGAGGTGATTTCCATCATGTGTTGCCTACAGAAAGAAAGTTGTGTTTACAGTACGGACTACAAAATCAGCGTTCAGCTGCACGGCGTCATTTTACTGTAGCTCCACCTTTGCATCAATCTGTCTTGATTGTTCTGCTTTTTAACACTCAGCTCACACTGTGCAAAAAGTCCAAACTTTGCCTTTGGTCACAGGAAAGCAAAACAAAGTGAATATTTCAATAATTCAATAATCCTAGAGTTCATAACCAGTTGAAACAGCGATCGCAGGTATATTTTATTCAGAGTCTGTCACGCCTTAAGGTGAAAAACAGATGGAGAACCCTGGAAAACATAAAGTTCAATCCAACCCTGAAGTAGCTGTTGAAGTATTCCTGTTTGTGAAGGGAAACCCAGGCACTGGCAGAATGGATTTACTCTGCAACACCAAACTGGTCCACAGGACTGAGGGGCAACTGCAGGATGTTATTGAGTCCAAACATTATCATCATTCTGCTGGCTGTGATCAGACACGAGGCAATAATGGAGGCAGCAAGGGATAAAGGCGGGAAATGAGGGATCAAGAAGAGATTACAGAGCTCAGCAAGCATTTGATGGACTGAGACAAGACGCCAGTTTGACTAAATGATCCAGGTATCAGTTAGAGAACGCAACAAATGATTTGTCAGATTTACATGTGGTTGATGGCGTGTAGATAATAAGCTCGCTTACCAAAATAAGAGCTGTTATCCTTTCTGTTCCTAGAATTCCCATTGGCCCAACAGTGTAAACAATAAGACTCATCTCAAGACACTGAGCACATTAAGGTCACGATTTACAGAGAAACTCAACAATCCCCCCTGAGACTGACAGTAGAGAGGCTCTTTAACAGAAGAAACATCCAGCAGATCCAGGCTCCGTGTGGGCGGTCGTGCTGTATGAAGAAAAGAGTTTGAGGTTTGTGTTTTAAACCAGGTGGGAGGATGAAACCTTACTGTAAAAACTGAACACTGCCTCAAATCAGCTTAAAGCTTCCACACTCTGGTTCAGGGGTGTTTTTACACAGTGGAAACGAGACGAGCATCGAGTCGCTGTCCTGGAGACTTTGTGTATTTGCAAAGTGGCATTTTGTACAGTGGCCACGATCTCGCCCACTTTCTCTTCCATCCGGGGCTTCTTCAGCTTCACCTCAGGGTCCAAGACAATGAGCTGCTGCTTCCACTGTCTGGCTGCACTTTTACACACAGAATTGATTTTAGTGTCTGCTGAGCAGCAATTCAAAGTCGGGCAGGCAGGCTTGTTGATTAGCTTCACCTCACCTCCACCTCAAAGCCTCCCTGATCTCATCTCATCTGTAAAATAAAGGACCCATAACATCTGAGACGTATGGAGGAGACATGAGAGTCTGTAGAGAGGGGAGCAAGGCTGCAGTCAGGGAATGGAAATAAACAGGTTTAATATAGACCGGGCTGTCAGACAATGATCTATACACACAGTAAATGAAATGTCTGGAGGGGGCAGAGCCTCTGACAAATTCATATATACTTGCATTTACACATAGGTGCAGTTATATGCATAAAATGCTGTGAGTAATTCATCACAGGCTCAGGGGAACGTGTGTGTTGATCCCGTTCTGTCTGAGACACATGGACACAGAACATATAACCAGTCTTAGCTGAGATGGGAAGCCTTCTTCTCTTCTGTTGCTGACTCATTCCGTAAAATTATCTAAATCTCAATGGGAGTGAAACATAAAAATGAAAAAAGCTGACTGTAGCTTTAAGATCAGACAATTAATTTAACACTCGCGTTTCAGCTCTAAGTATATCTCTCTAGTATAATCTAAATGCAGTAATATACTTGTTTTATTAATTAAGTCAATTATTAATTTATTTTCTACATTGCACATATGGAAAAATAGTAATTCCACTTTTTTCTCTCTTTTTAAACATTGTTTTGTTTCATAATTGTGTTGAACAGAGAGATTAAACTTTACAAAGCAGAGCTGGATGCTGTTAGTTTTAGATATGTATATGATATCTATATATATAATAAACTGAACACTAAGTGTACTTTACGTCATCACTCTTTATTTACTGCAGCATGGTTGGAGACATACGTCCTCTGTACGTGTTAAAGCTTTAACGACGTTCTTGTTCGCACTGTAAAACCTCCTTTTTCTCCTTTGTAGACAGAAGGATCCCGTCTGATGGTCGAGCCTCAGAGACAGAGAGCGAGCCGCGGCTGACCGACTGTTTCTCCCTGCTCGGCTGATTTAATGACAGCCAGCAAACTCATTCAGCAGGACCAACAAATCACTGGTACGAACCCCAGCAGACATTTCCCATCACACACAGTAACACTGCTCCCTGCTGGAAAATCTGCAGAGTTAGAGCAGAACAAAGGAGCTGGTGCGTGTCTCTGATAACAACAGAATATAGAGAAAAGGTCACATCACAAACACACAGAGGTATAAAAGTCATAAGTACACGGTGTCCACTGCTCGTTTCTTTCACTTTTAAATGATGAATCAGTTTTTCTTCAACCTCACAGCTGGAGTGACGATCAGAGACCAGCAACCAGCCTGATGTTTCGTGGAAACCTACTTTTAATCTGTTCTGTTTTGTCAGGTAACACCTGCTGTATCAGACTGAGCAGTGGAAAAAAAAGATTAATGTGAAAGTGTTTTAGTAACAGAACACTATGGAAGCGCATTTTCCCTGCTAGAAGTAAAGAAGAAAAGTTTGTAATGATGGAAAAAAAGATGGTAGGTCAAAATGTTTGTACAGGTGTATACAGGTGTGTGTGTGTGTGTGTATATACAGGTGTATATAAGTGTATATAGATGTACACAGGTGTATCTAGATGTACACAGGTGTGTATACATGTACGCAGGTGTATATAGATGTACACAGGTGTATATAGATGTACACAGGTGTATCTAGATGTACGCAGGTGTATCTAGATGTACACAGGTGTGTATACATGTACACAGGTGTGTATACATGTATGCAGGTGTATATAGATGTACACAGGTGT
>JAUYWH010000009.1:20167216-20280179 GCA_034779795.1 Ctenopoma multispine | reverse complement strand
GGGCCATTATCCGGAAATGGAAAGAGCATCAGTTCACATAAACTGGCCACGATCAGGTGCTCCACGTAAGATCCCTTACGTGTTTCCATGACACTGAGATTCTTGCTGCACCGTTTAACACTAATCTGTTTTCTCTCCTGCCAACGACACGTGTGGTGACATTTAATCCCAAACCATTACGACGTGGCTGAATATCATTAAAAACGTCATTATTCATGCAGTGTTTGCTACTGGAAGCTCAACAACACAAACAGTACGCTTCAGTCGGCCAGAATCTCCTGAGAAATAAGTTCCACGTGTGCAGAGAGCGAGTTGAGGGGACGGAGGCTCCACAGAGCCAGGAACCAGCAGCTACTCTTGTTTTTATGAGCTGTGGTTAAACTGCGTTTAACACAAACCGAAATGTGCGACAACTTAATGCTGCAGTGACGTGATCTGTGCAGCGTTAGAGCACGAAAAGCAAATAAAACGGCAGAGAGCAGAAGAAAAGACGCTGAAAAATCATAAACTGTCAAAGTGATAAAAACAGGCAGCAGTGAGAAGCAAATACGTTGGTGCGAGACAGGAACTTGCATAACCACATAGTTGAGACTGAGCCTCGGGTCACTAACCTGCTCTGGCTCATCGTCCTTTTTATTCTCCTCACTCCTCTCGCTGTCTGAGCTGGAGGCGTTGGGTGATTCGGGGGTCTGGGGTTGATCCTCAGCCTGATCAGAGGCACCCTGTGCGGGGTTGCTCTGGGTGCTTTCAACCACGTCTTCAGACGCAGAGCTGGAGCTTTCTGCTCTGGTAGACGCCTCTGCAGAAACTTCAGCAGGGCTTAACTGCAAAATACGCACATGCAGATCTATGATTATAAATCTAATATATCTATAAATCAAGGTCTCTGGTGTTTGGAAACTTCACAGAGGGTAAAAATATAATTAAATTGGGACATAAACATTGACCACTGGCCACATAACTCCAATCAGTTTAACCTGGAAATCTGTGCCAATTTCCTGAGACAATGCATTTACAAGAATGAGCCAGATGAACACAAAAAAAGCAGATTGACTGATATCCAGACGGTTCTCATTTAGTTACGAAAGGCACCAACAAATTTGTCCATGTCTGTGCTAATTGAAAGAAGAAAATTAAAGAATTTCCTTCCCGAGGGATTAATAAAGTATCTATCTATCTATCTATCTATCTATCTATCTATCTATCTATCTATCTATCTATCTATCTATCTATCTATCTATCTATCCATCCATCCATCCATCCATCCATCTATCCATCCATCTATCCATCTATCCATCTATCCATCTATCTAATTAGATGTTGAGATAATAAAAGAAAGAAAAAGTAAGAAAACACCAAATTCATCTTCTGGGAACCATGAGTGTTTACAAGACTTCATGACAATCACAAAGTAGTTTTTGTTTAGATATCTGAGACTACAATACATAAGACAGTACCACAAAAATACACATTTGTAGACACATGAAGTCAGTGTTGCAGAGCTCTGTCTGCTTTCATTTGTGTTCAGTAGAAACATGTTAGAAAACTCTTCTGTCTGCTGCCCAAGTAATCAGGGTTTCCAGCAGACACTGTAGTGTAGACAAAACTGCAACGAAAACACTCAACACACTCGCACAGGCACAATTTGTCTCCGAAGATTATGGTTTCTGTCCAAACAGCATTATCTCCTGCATCACCGGGCTGATATAAAAGAACAGAGACAACACACACACCGGAGATAACAACAGAGCAAACCGACACTGACACACACAGCACAGACGAGCACACATCAGATGTGTCTGTGTGTAGCTCTGAAGCATATACCAACACTGAGCTACTGTTCCTCTATCAGCACATTAGCACAGTGACTGAACAACAGCTATGTACATATGTATGAATCACCGTGTGAAACCTACATAAAGACGAAGCTCGTAAAGCACATTTTATTCACAGCAGAACGCAGGAAAGGTCATTTTCAAACCGATGGCAGCCGCACGTCTCCGAGATCGTCACTGTTCACACACTTCGGTGTGTAGTTTGTTTATCTTTAAATGGTTACCCATGAGTGGGCGGAGCTAATCATCCCTGACACATAAGCAAAAGAAAAAGAATATAAAGCTGCTTTTATATGAACTCAGGACAGTGTCTGAAGAAAGAGGCCTCATCTAAGGATGAACTGATTAGATATGGATGATCAAAGGTCACTGGGGCATCACTTTTGTACTCACCTCTTGCTCATTTTTCATTTCCTCCTTTTCTTCTTTGCTGTCAGACGAGTCGGAGTCTGTTGTTTTGGTTTCACCTGCCACGTCCGGCAGCTGCTCAGAGACAGTCTCGGCTTCTCCCCCGACACAGGGAGATGTCTCGACACCATCTGCCATGGACTCTGAAAAAGTAGAGCAAAAAGTGTATTAATTCTCAGATAAACTCAGGTTCCAGCAAAACAAAACAGGGTTCAAAATATAACTCGTATAGAACAGAAGACTTTGTTTCTTGTGAAACCGTGAAAATAATTATTAAAACTAAAACCTGGAGCTGGAATAAGAACTTATTGTTACGTCTGACACCGTTTACACTTTTTACGACCACGGTGGACTGTGAGCCAATCACACGCGACGCTTGTACCGTGCCTCACATAATGAATGGATGAATCTTAATGAGAATGGGATGTCAGTGACCTCAACCTTTAACAACAAAAATCTAATCAGTTCATTCGTGAGACCACGTTTGTTTCAAATTCAGAGGAACATGTGATCCCATCACACGAGATGCATTTAAATCAAACTGGAAGATGCATATTTTTGCTCGCACAATGACTCGAACAGCTAATTGATTATCAAAAATGTTGCGGATTAATTTTTTGGAATCAGCTAAACTCTATTAACAATAGTGAAGTTTTTAGTTTTATGGGGGGAAAAAAAGACACAAACAACATAGATTTACCAACTGAGGGTTTGTTATCCACATCTTCTTCTGTGATGTTAAAGGGTTTAATGTCTGCACACTCTTCTTCGCTGGTGGCAGGTTCTAGTTTGAGGCTCTTTTCCCCCAAACTGGTGGAGTCGTCCGTTTCCTCCTTGGCGTGTTGGGCCAAAGAGCAAAGTCTGCAACACACAAACACTGTATTTATCACTGATTCTGAACAAATCACACACGTTTAGTTTAGCTGCATGATATGGGAAAAAATACTGAAATACAAAGTTAAATAAATTTGATGAATCCAAATACAATGTGGGTCAAAGATGGTTTTGTAATTGTAAACAGAGCCAAATAATATCTTAAAATTATCTTTAAATCAATTATTTTTTTCTGTAACTGATTAATAAAAAGCCAGAAACAGACATTGAGAAATGTTTTTATGTTTTCACAGCCCGCTCCAGTGCACAGCAGCATCAGGACGGTGCTGTTCCAAATGGGCAGAGCTGGGCCCACAGGAAGACGTCCACAAGCTGACCAATCAGAACAGAGTGGGATGGAGGGAAAGTGAGCCTCAAAGCCAGAGCAGCTGTCACATCCTTCTAAGATGTATTTACAGTTTTTTAACTTGAAAATCATATAATAATTTCAAATTTAATAAAAATATAAACACTTTATATACAACACTTTAAATACTCTAGTTAACACTAGAGTATTTTGTTCACTTTCGGTGTTTTCATTATCATCTGTTTTCAGCCTTCCAGCACCAGAATGTCCCAAATCGTTAAACCACACTAATGTTCAGCAGGTTTTCAGTATGTGCAGTGATCCATGTGGAACAGTGACAGAACAACTCAGCGGCGCTCGATGTTGACAGATACTATTCTTCAACACAGGAAATGGAGAAGCTGCTAACAGCTGTAAGAAATAAAAAACGGTGATGAACTAGCTCCAGAACGAGCTTAAAGAACAAGTCATCAGTTTTCAGACATGTTCCTGCTTGGGACACACTTTACTTTACTAATTTTGTAAACACAAATCTTTGAAACGGTACAAATGTGAAGCAGAAGTTAATTAAAATAAGTTTATTTTTATAGTTATTATAAAAGCACTCTCAGATCTCACAGTCTCAGCTGCAGTCACACATCCTCATGATAATAACCCAAACACTGTAAGAAGAGGACTGTGCTGCACAAAGTGATTCGGCTGCTCTTCATTATTTTTTACCAGCATCCATCACTAACAAACGCTGCGTTGAAAGAGCAGAAGGATTTATTTCTACTGGAGGACAGACCGATTCAGGAAAACTAGCACTTCACTAGCATGAAATACTGCTTCCAAACACAGCTTCCAAGAGTTTGTCTGGACAAGTTTCCGACAGCATCAAATCATCTCTCAAGTAGTCGCTTCACTGCACGATCAGGAGAAAAACAGCCGGAGGAAATGAGTGTCAGTAAGTGATCGATCAGCATTTTTCAGAACAGCTCTGCACATGAGAAACCTTCACCTCTCGCAACAGAACACGGGATCATCAAACTGTTTTATATTCAGACCAGCAGGACACATTCTCACCGACTCGGGTCGCGTTTTCTCAGCGTTTTGTTTAAATAACCGGTCAGAGACTCTCAGACAGGAGCTGATGTCATTCATTCACATATCTGCTGCCCACAGGGATTTAAAGCCAAACACCAGGACGCAGACTGGGCTGGTGTCCAGAGACGCTCAGGGCGATGCGACTCACATCCTGTTTGGACTGTGCGGATTTTTTAGGTATTTAAGGAAAATAACACAGGAAATGAACCAGTGTGAATGAACTGAAACCTTCAACTAATGAAGGTTTAAAGCAAATAAACGATATTTTTTTATTAAACTCTTTAAATCTGTTCTTTTTTACCATCTCTGTGACCAGATGCTGATCCACTGGTCACTTCAGGTGAGATTACTGTAACGACGTCCAGAACTCTGCTGCTCATTTACTTCAGGTTCCCACAAAAAAAAAACGCAAAACCGCACCGGCCTCCAATCCCGCAGCAAAGTCCTGAACAACCTGCTAGAACTTTTTATTCTTCCTCTGCACCGGCCACGACCGGAGGCGCCATGTTTTCAGGTTTCCCATCCGTCCACAGAGTTCTTGTGAAGTTCTGGTGGTCACAGGTCTCAGGTCTAGTTTATAGTTCTCTCCCCTTCATCCCACTGATGTGTCAGGAACGTGTTGAACTGTCCACTCGGACTCTGATGACCTGCTTAGATTTTGGTGGTCAGGGGTCAAAGGTTGACCGTGACCTCACGTGTCCCACTTCATTTCATGACATGTGGCAGAAACATCTGCTCGGACTCAGACACGCAGACTAAAATCTGGTTCTTACTTAAGTCCGTGTTCACTTTATTTTTCCATCTATGTGACTTGGCTGCACAGTAATTTACCACTGGCATTATTTACCACGCAGCATCTACCTGACGAGCACTGCTCCACCTAACCAACCGTCTGTGTGACGTATGACACGTCTGACTTACTTCATCCAGCCTGTGTAGATGTCATGGAGGTTGGAGCTCTCCTCCGGCGTCTCCACCTGCACACAAACGAACATGTAAGACACACAGTGGTCCGTAAAGTCGCTGAATACGTTCAGATACCAGCTGTGGACAGACATGAAGAGATTACACGGACACTGATAATTTCCCGTGCTGTTTGAGGAATGCAGCCGCCTTGATGCCACACGCTCCCGGAAATGAATCCACAAAACCAGGAGAGTGAGTGGAATTCAAACTCGCAGCATTCTTAGCCTCCTCAAACTTACCAGCAACTTGTGAGCGTGATATTTTTAGGCTGCGAGTGAAATCAGAAGCTCGTGTCTGACCACACAGTCACAACTCTCTCTGGACTGGACTTCAGGGGCTGAAACTCACAATTAACTGTCACCAATTAATTTAACCATGGCGTCGATCAGTTACAGTCACTAATCACCTGTCTGCTCTGCAGCAGCCACTTCTTTATGTCACAGAGCACAACCGTGAAATGTTGACTGATTAATTTTCTGATGATCAACTTATTGATTAAAGCAGCTGTGGGACACTTGAATAATCAGACAGAGCTGTAATTTAATTTAATTAAGTTAATGAAGCTGCTGAAACATTTTGTTCTTCTCTGAAACGCACAGACCTGCAGCTTCTTCCCAGATAAATCACATTTATATTTCATCCACTGCTTATATAACGCGCACTGTGCGCATGTCAGAAGCGACAATAACAACTAAAAACCATCCAACAGAACAACGACCAGCGAAGCGGAACCCAGCAGGTTCGGTTCTGCACGGACTAAGACTACAAACTTTTTACCTGAGTAACGTGTTTCTCAAGCACCTTGGCAGCTTTGTGGAAGCCGTTGACCTTCAGGTGCTGGTAGATTAGGAAGAGCAGCGCGTCGTCGTCCTCTGAGGCCATGTCTCCGAACCGGACCGGACCACACGAACCAGGAATCACGGCGGACAGAGAGAAATTACTCAAGTTATTAACAGTTCACTTCATGCTCGCTATTCGGCGTGAGCCCATGTGCGCTGACGACGCCCCCCTCGAAATGCAACATGGGAGATGGAGTCTGTCAACGACAAAAACAATGCTTTTCAAAATAAAAGTTACTAAAATGTTCGGAGAACAGCTGGCTGTGAAAAAAGAACTGTACGCTGTGTTTTATATATAAATATACATATAATTATTATAAGAGAAACATTTTGAAGTTAATTTGAGACAAAGGTATTTTTTTAATAAGTGTATTCTCCACTTTTCTTCTTATTTTTCAGTGTATTGGTTTACTGTCTACAGGTCTTTGCCCAGGAAGTAAAAAGCAGCGAAGCGCATATAATTGAATTTTAATAATAACATTATTGGAAGAACATAGGAAGCATTGTATAGTTCATATATTAATATATTTTTACTGCAAAGAAACTTTAAAGTTAATGTCTCCTTAATTAAGGGGGGACTAAAATAATCTGTCTCTAAGTATCATTCAGTTTAAATTATGTGCTATAAAAATGTCTAGTTCACCATCTGACACAGCTCATACTTTGGCTTTATGTAGTCAAATATGTTAACTTCAACTTAAATATTTGTTATAACCACAAATGAGCCTCCACTGATGAAGCTCCTCTGACACTATTTACAGAATAGAGAGCTTAAACATTTAAGGGATAAAATAACGTGGATTAAGTTCGGAGCTACAACAATGTCTGGCGACATTCCTTCATGTACAGCTCACTGCCAGTGAATAATCCCCCTAATAAATCACACACCACCTCTTTCACCGCTTTGTTCGCTGGAAACTTGGAGCAGGACACAGAACCAGCTGGGTCCAGACTGTTTGGATGATCTGAAAAGAGACAAATTATCTGAAATAACACAAGTGAGAAGGAATGGGTTTGACGCTGAACAATGAGTCCTTTCCCCAGAACAACCAAAGCTCCCATTAAGAAGTAAAACTAACATAACTGTGGAGCTTTGATGACATGGAATTCGTTTTTCCACTCCCAGTTCTCCACGTTCTCATTGTGTCCCGGCTGTGACCAACACAGACCTTTAGAGAATCCCACAGCTGACAAACATGTACATGTCTTTATCATATTTCTGCCAGGTGACTTCAAACCACACGGTGGAAGGTTTGTAAGGACAAATGGGATGGAGACTAATTCTATTTACCATGGGTGAATTTATTACATCACACTTCTGTGTAATTATGTAATGTATTCATTATTAAACCTCAGCAGGAGGTGGATAAGCAGCAGAAAATGAGCAGATGAATTAATCAAACAGCCCACATGTGAATTTAACATTAATACTCGGCGTGTTGCAGACAGTTTTGTCTGAATGATCAAACCTGCAGCTTTTATTTCACCTGTTTCCTGTCTAATGCTTGATGCATGTTTGCATCTGCATGTTGCGTAAAGAGAAAAATTCCTGGTTTTCTCTGTACTGCCAGCTGCCCCCCCACCATCCGTCCCTCCCCTCAGCCCAGCAGCCCGAGCTGCAGCCACACTGTTCGGCTCTGCTCGTGTTCAGTTCGTGGCACCGTGGATGACAACAATCAGACAACACAACAAACATATTGTGGTTAAACTCACAGTTTTACCGGTCGGAGGCTTTAATACAGATTTTTCCTTTTTGTCAAGTTACACGAATAAAAACCGACATTAAACATTTAACCTTCAAAATAAAAGTACAAAACTATTTACTTTTTATGTTTGTGGAATTCAGTAAGAAAGTCAATAAAAAGTATTATTTATATTTCAAATTTAATCAACAAAGGTTATAAGTATTGTTTTCTTGCAAGTCATAATTGTTTGTAGAATTTATGATTAATGACAATACTAATAGCTATGAAAACTCTATAATGGCTCAATTTTAGCAAACATTTTAATTTCTGAATGGATTAACCTGTCGCTTATGTGTACATGATTAATTATATTACTAGAAATTAATTAACTTATTATTATTATTTTTTTTTTTTTTTACATTTTCTTCTTCTTACAGCTTTACAGTTTTTCTAACAGATTTACAGATGAAGCCAAGCTAAGCTAGGCTAAGATAAAATAAGATTTTACTGATCCCCAAAGGGGAAATTTTAGATAAAATAAATAATAAAAGCCCAAACAACCCAAAAAGCCTGTAACTATCAACATTAGTTTACATTTTTTTCTTTATTAATGAATGTATTAAATATCAATTTAATAATAACAAATAAATATAAGAATGAGTCTCAGTGTTAATTAACACTTATATCGATCTGCTACAGTGTAAAATAAAGAAAATGTTTATTAAATAACTGCAAAACATTAGCATGCAGCCACATATCTAGCTAGGTAGCTAAGCTAACTAGCCTGGTGCCATGAAAACAAAGAGAAAAGATGGGAGCACTTCATTTTGTATGTTATCTTTTCCTGACAACAGACCAGCTGATAATATTTCATAAAGTCTAACTCACTTTAAATAACTAAACCTCCTGCTATGTTGATGAACAGTTAACGTTGTCCGACTTTACTCGTCAGTTTTGGGTTTAGGTTGTATAATGTTTAGTGCTACCTTTTAACTATGAATTAAGCAGTAGTTGTAAAATTCCCTTTACGATACTGTAAGCATATTTATATTTATCAGCAGATTTATTGAAAAGCTGACACATATTGTAGCTGCATGTCGTTTTATTTTGACAGGTCAGGCCGGTACCGTCGCCGTGGGACGGTGGCCCGCTTCACTCTGTTCGTATTTTATCGGCAGTGTGGACCCTCAGTCCGAGGGAGCGGAGATTTTCAGCAAACTTGAGGACATGCGGCGTCTTCTACAAACTTTTATACGAACCAAACGTTTTCCGAGCTGAAGAGCGAACCGGTGTTCGGAGAACGAAGTGAGCCGGAGCGGAGAGGGGGGAAGGAAAGAGCCGTTCACCGCCATCGATCCGGTATCGAGGTATTGATTTAGGCCTGGGTTTGAAATAACACAGCTGCAGTGATGAATAAGTGTGTAATTCTTTAGAAATACTGGGACTTTAAACGTCACTCGGATCCGTTTGGATCATCAGCAGCTCGACACTGACAAATACTGAATTTATAATTGGACTCCATCAGAACCGGTGAAACAGAACCGATCTGTGCGCAGTCTGAACTCAGAGCTCAGAGATAAAAGGGAATATGCGGGTGCATGTGTCCTCAGCTCTTCCTGTGACCACCAGTAGGTTATCTGGTGTGAAACCAGTTTAGACATCAGTGGTACTGGTCACCAGCTTTGGACCAGTCTAACTGAGATACCTGCAGCTTTTTCTCTGAGAATTTAAAGGGTTAATCGGTATAAAAATGTCAGTGAAGACAAAATGCAAAGCAGCTTAAACCTCGTTTAAATAGTCTGCAGTTCACATCGAACAAGTGGATGATAAGAAATAAGAAATGTGATATTTTGGACTTTCTGTTTCTGCCTTTTGCTTTCAGACTGAAAACACAGGCTTCACTTTGGACTCTCTAATCAAACGTTCACATTTATTGGTAAATGAGTCAGATTCAGACCAAACACTAACAGTAACTGATGATGACACAGAGATTACTAATGGTTTCCCACAACTGTATGTAATGAATACTACAGGTGGGTTTTTAAAAATTAGGATGATATACACACCACTGTCTCCCTTTAATCTTTCCATGTACATTATTAATTCAAAATAAACACAGTGCTCTTGAGAATATCTTACAAAGTGTTTCTGACGCCTCCACGTTTCATAAAACACAGGACGACCACGAGAGAACTGGGAAAAGGTGGGAACAACACTGTTTGCCCCTGGTTGGACAGAACCAAAGTCAGTCCAAGATCAGAGTCTGTATCCAGAGGTTCGTTGTTATCTGGATAAAATAACCACATACGAAACCTACAGTTTATGGTTAGTTAGACTAAAAACCTGCCAAAGTCCCATAACAGCATTCGTAGGAGTTAAAGTCTGTGAAGTGGCAGATACGTAGATGCTGGTAGTTGTGGAAAAACTCAGTATGTTTTTTTCTTTTTTGGCACGCTTGTCTTTTGTTGTTGTTGTGCGACTGAGTAGTCAACAGTGATCATATCCTCAGTCTAACAGCTACGACTCAGGCTCAAACCCATTATTTCTGCGAGGTTTTACTTCCCTTTACTCACACTGATTTTAATTGCCTTTACTTCTGACCAGTAATGAGCTAAGAAGTTTTTACTGTAACCTGAAAGTCTCTTGTGTTTTGCTTCTGCAGGCCACCGTACGTACGAGGGCAGCACATTAATCAAGTGGTTTTCCAGCTGAATCAATGTGATTAATGGTGTGGAAAGGATCCACTACACAAATCTGAATTCATTTTCTTGACATTTCTCTAATCTGTGACAGCTCCTGGAAGATTGAATAGTTATTTTAATGAAACCATCTGTGAGGTTTAAAAGACAAAAGTCTCGTTAGTGGATCTGTGGACTGTTTGTACACATCCACACACACTTAAAGACTTGAAATGAAACATACTGAACAGCGAGTTCTGTAAAAAAAAAAAAAAAGGTCAACACTTTCATCCTTTCCATTGGTGTAAATGGTTAAAATGCCTCCTCAGAGCTCTTTAGTTCGCTCACTCTCCCGACCAGATGGATGTGTTTCAGATCACAGTTACAGCCAAGTTGGCGGGTCCACCTCAAATGTGGTTTTATGATCTACAGCGAGTCCCCCAGCGATGGCATGTTTGTGTGAAATTGTGTCGACTCAGACGTTTTTTAAGTTCACTGCTCTTGCGGTCACAGAAGTTCCCGCTGTGTTGTAATGTTTTTCTTTTTTGTTCCCTTCAGGGCTCCTGTAGTAACGATGCAGGCTGCCGCCGCTGCTCTGACTGTGCTGAGTGTTCTCTGCAGCCTGGACGGCCTGCGTGCCCACCGATCTAAACCAAACCAGAACCAGACCCTGAACCAGAGGAAGCAGCCGCACATCGTGTTCATCCTCATAGACGACCAGGTGTGTTTGGACCATTGTATTTCCTCGTTAAAAATGGCAGCAAAGTTGTTGTCGTTAAAGTACAGCACAGTGACAATAACAACACCATCAAAGTCTGAAAATCACACGTGAATAATCTGAATCTGCAACACGTGACTCAGAACTCTTCCTGAAACAGGGCTTCAACGACATTGGCTACCACAACCCGACCATTAAGACCCCCACTCTGGACAAACTGGCGGCGGAGGGCGTGAGGTTGGAGAACTACTATGTTCAGCCCATCTGTACGCCGTCACGCAGCCAGCTCATCACCGGCAGGTACCAGCGATGATGACGCCTCTTTACAACATGTTATTAATTCCAGATTAGACCTTAATCCTCGGGATAATTTCACTCCGTGATTAAAATGAAGATAGATCAGTGAGAACCAACAGTGTTTTGAGTAATGTGGTCATTGGTTAGGAAACCAGGTGAGAGAGCCTGTACCTGCGCCTCACCTGCTGCAAAGACAGTAACAAGTCCTGCGTCTCTTCCAGGTATCAGATCCACACGGGGCTGCAGCACTCCATAATCAGACCCAGTCAGCCGAGCTGCCTCCCTTCACACATGGACACGCTGCCGGAGAGGCTCCGTGAAGCCGGTTACAGCACACATATGGTCGGCAAGTGGCACCTGGGCTTCTACAGGTGAGAGTGTGGCTCAAAATAACCAGGATCTGTGGTGGGAGGTGGATTTTACAGCCCGTTCTGAGGATTCTTGGTGGCTGTGCTCTGCTGCCATCAGACTCTTCTAGCTTTCTTTAATCTGTGAGCTGCTGTGTAAATGATAACATTTCCTTTCATATTTCCTTTAGGAAAGCATGTCTGCCCACCAGAAAAGGCTTCGACAGTTTCTTTGGGTCTTTAACAGGAAGTGTGGATTACTACAGGTAGACGTGTGTCACTGAGAGACTGACTACTTGCGTTTTGTGGATTTCTGTACCTCACATTTTCCCATCTGTGGGTAGTTACGGGTCCTGTGACGGTCCAGGGGTGTGTGGGTACGATCTCCACAACGACGAGGGAGTAGCGTGGGGACACGAGGGAAAATACTCCACGGTGCTTTTCACGCAGAGAGCTCGCAAGATCCTCCAGAGTCACAACCCGGCAGAGAGGCCGCTCTTCCTGCTGCTCTCCCTCCAGGTATCACGCTGAGGTTTGACATCAGAAAACATTAAGCCCCGAAAAATCAGGAACACGAGGCAGTTTCTAGTTTCCATTTTCCTATTGTGATGTTCAACAAACATGTTGGTTTATGTCTGAATGTGATTAGTCCGGAAACTTGGAAAAACACGCAGCCCACATGAAAGTGTTTGTTTGGCATCAGATTCTTATTGAAAGACGTTTGTGTCATTTGGACACAAACCATCTAATTAAAAACACAACACAGGGGTAATGGAACCAGAGCCTGAGTGTAACGGTTCTGTAAAGTGCTTTCAAATGATTTGACCTGATGCGGAGAAGGAAACACTGACATCCAACACACGTTAGTGCTGCGGGTCATTGATTATCACTGGAGAGGTAGAGGCGAGAGCGGGCTCACCAAACAATCACAGAACTGTGTTTTTCCACCAGGCCGTCCACACGCCACTACAGCCCCCCAAGTCCTACATCTACCCCTACCACGCCATGAACAACGTCGCCAGGAGGAAGTTCGCCGCCATGGTTTCCACGGTGGATGAAGCGGTCCGAAACGTCACCTACGCCCTCCGAAAGTACGGGTACTACAAGAACAGCGTTCTCATCTACTCCACTGACAACGGCGCCCAGCCGTTCACAGGGGGCAGCAACTGGCCGCTACGAGGTCGAAAGGTATCAAAGTTCTAGTTTTCGTTGAAACTGTCGGAGAGTGGGGGTGGAGCCGAACTGGGGTGCATTTCATTAAGAGGTGGTTCTAATGTTCTGGCCCCCTTTAATATTGTGTTTTCAGGGCACGTATTGGGAAGGTGGAGTCCGCGGCGTGTCATTTGTCCACAGCCCTCTGCTGAGACGCAGGAGACGGGTCTCCACAGCTCTCCTCCACATCACTGACTGGTTCCCCACGCTGGTGGGCCTGGCCGGGGGAAACATCAGCAAGGTCAGTGGAGCTCTGTGTAATCTGATTACACCGCATGTGGTGAATCTGTGACATGTCCTCGTATGGTTGTATACGTATTACTGTCCGATTTAATTTGTTTGTCTGTCTGCTGTAAAACGCTCTGTGTTTTAGTTCTGACATAAATGATCCCAAAAAGCTTTGTTGGCTTGATTTTCTAGTAGCTTTCCACTGCCAAAGTAGATGAGCATCCAGGCTACAGTCAACAAACTATCTGACTAATCCAGACACTCGATAGCTTCTGTTATTTCTGCGTGTGAGGTAAATCTTTTCTGTCAGAGTTAAACGTGGTTTCACTCCATCAGTATCCACTCGGACACATTAACCTCTTATTTGCTTTGTGCTCTTTGTGATGAACAGTATGTATCCGTCTCTGTCTCAGAGTCAGGGTCTGGATGGTTTTGATGTTTGGCCCACCATCAGCGAAGGGAGGGAGTCACCGCGTCAGGAGATCCTTCACAACATCGACCCTCTGCACAAACTTCCGGCTCAAACCATGACCTGGGACACAAGCACCGAGGGAGCCTCGGGTAAAACACACACACACACACACACACACATACAGCAACCGGCCGTCAGCTGCAAAGTAAATAATATATGTGCTGATGACTTAGTTATCATGAAACCTCGTTTTAAAACTATAGACTTTGCCATGAGCCTGTTAGCACGGTCACAAACTCAGATGGCGAGCACTGTTCCAAAGAATAAAAGAAAGTTTATTCATGACTTTTCTTTGAATCGTCTGTCCGCAAATCAAAAGACCCAGGTCCAGCATTTAAGACACCAAAGAAGAAGAAAAAGAAGATTCTGAAACAGCAACCAAAACAGAAGTCGGCGTTCAAGGTGAAGACCACCAAGAAACCTCGGACGTTTTCCCATCATGCTGCTAAAACTAAACCTAAACCTAAGTCCAAGCTCTTTCCCAAACTGAAGCATAAGCTCGCCTCAAAATCAAAATCCATATCTAAACCCAAGGCCAAAAGGTACTGTCAGCACCAGCCCCCGTCCAGTTACATACCACATCTGACGCCCCGGTCCAGCAGTGATCCTCCAGCGTCAGGCACAGCCAACCCCAAGTCTCAGGTTCAGATTGACTCATGTTTCAGGTCAAAATCCAGGCAGACCACATTAAAGAAGCAGTCTCGGTCAGGACCTCCTCAGCCAAAGTCTAAGACACACGGAAAGTCAAAAACCAGGAGGATGATATCTCAATACCAGAACATGTCCCAGCCGGGGACAGATCTGCCCAAATCCCATCCAACGCCCCAGCTCCAGTCATCCCAGCCAGTGTGGGACACATCAGTCCAGGCTGCCATCAGAGTTGGAGACTGGAAGCTGCTCACTGGAGACCCGGGCCACGGAGACTGGGTCCCACCACAGGTAAACACGTAGCTCAGTGCGATTATCGTTGTCCTTCGTTTCATGACCAACTCGAATAATTGCACATCTTTGTTCTCAGGTGCTTCCGATGCTCCCTGGTCGCTGGTGGAATCTTGAACGCAGCTTCTCGTCGTCCTACAAATCCTCCGTCCACAGAAACGTCTGGCTCTTCAATATCACCGCTGACCCGTACGAGCGGCAGGACCTGGCAGACCAGAGGCCAGATGTGGTCCAGCAGCTGCTGGCCCGGCTCGCCTACTACAACCAAACAGCCGTGCCGGTTTACTTCCCCCCTGACGACCCGCGAGCCAATCCCAGCCGTCACGACGGAGCCTGGGCGCCCTGGGTGGAGGAAGAGGAGGACGAGGAGGGAAAATATCAGGGAGTGTACAAGAAAGGTAAAACCGGTAAAAAGAAGAGGAAGAAGAAGAAGTGCCAGCTGTGCAAGCTGAAGTCGTTCTTTCTTAAACTGAACACCCGGATGATGTCGAATCGGATCTGAGGCGTTTGAGATGTTGTCATGAAACCTGGAAACAGTGATGAGGTCTGAGGATTAAGAAACACACGAAGAAGAATGATTGAAGATTATTTAAGAGAAATCCGGTTGAATTGAGTTGAATCCAGTGAAGCTCAGGTTCAGGTGACGCAGTCAGAACAGCGTCTTGTGTGATTATGGGATTCCTCAGAAAGCTTTCCGATATTTAACGGCCTCAGATGAGACCGTGTCATCTGAACATCGTCTTCAGTGGATAAAACTCAGTCACATGATCAACGACACTGATTTACCGTCACAGTTTGATCACCGATGTGATGGTCACACGTGCCTGGCTGTGAAGACATCAGGTATAAGACTGTTTTTACTTAGATTTAAAGGGTCAGTTTGAGCCATGTTCACTGTTTAAAGGTTTGACTTCGTTGTCGGTGGAGAGGAATGAAACTGGATTTGAGTAAACTGACCCTTTAAGTTGGTTTTCTGACACAGGTTGTAACTGCTGTTAGTTTTCAGTGAGGACATCTGATTATTTACTTTCATTCTTTTGTTGTTGTTAATATTTTATACTTCAGTTCAGAGACGGAGAGTTCTCAGTACACGGACCGACTGTGCAGCAGTGACGTGTATTTTGACACTTTAACGATTTAATTAAAAATCTTAAAAATACAAAAGTGAATTATTGCTGTGACTTTGCATGAACATAAAAATCACATCACGTTTTTTCTTTTGTGTGACAAACACAGAAACATTAAAGAGGATTTAATATATAAATCTATTTATTCCTTCATGTTTTAGTTTTAGTTCCACGTCATCCCGGTGGTTTCATTGTGTTTACGTGTGTGATGTTTAATATTTATAATGTTTGTTGGAATGTTCTACTGTGAACCGTAGGAACATACTCAGTCCTCTATGGGACTAACACAATATACTGGCAGAGGTTTTCATGTATCGTAAGTGGTAATAATCACTAAAAATAAACGTATATGTTGTAAACAGAGAGGTGAAAGTAAAATCTGTCACAGCGCAGGTTTTACCAGCGTCTCTGAAGTAAGCTGTTGTTCTTCCCTTGAGTAAGACACCAAACCTCTAAATATTTCAGTGTGTTTGCTCACGACTGTGTCTGTTCGGCTACAGAGCAGACACTTTAAATGGACACTGAGTAAATAAAGTCTGCATAAAGTGAACTGAGACTCTCTACTTGTATTTGTGCATACTAGTAGCAGCAGACCTTCAGATCTTTGATGTAAACTACAGGATTATGATTGATGGATAAATATTTAATACATAGATATTTACTGTGAAGATGAACCTGCTGGAACACTGTTGTGCCACTAGGTGGTGTCAGATATAAACAGTTCACCGCGTCTCACACTCCCACAAACTCAGGCTGAAATAGGATTCTCCACGCGTGTCATCGTCTTTGTTCTTCACACCGTTCTCATAAAGGAACCATTGAATTTAGAGCACGTTTTATCCCTGAACACAAGTGGGATTATGTAATCCTCTGGGATTAAAATATCATGACTCTGGAAGCTGCTGATGCTGCGAAGATAAAGATAAAGACGTGGAGTTCCAGCTTCAGCCACACAGAACATGAAGACACATGTTCACTTACAACACAGCAGCATCTGACACAACTTTCCTCACGAAACCTTGTTTTCCATGGTCAGATTATATCTCTAGAAGAGAAGAATTAAAAAGAAGTTTGTCGCATTAACAAAATAGCATTAAGTCAAACATGAGATAAAAAGTACAAAATGAAAAAGAACAATACTTAAATTTTATTTAGTTTACCTCTCATCTCTCCCACCTCCAGTTAACAAGATTACATACAAATATCTGGAGCAGAGCTGGAGCAGGTGGGTGGATGTGAAATTAGGGTCCCCCCCCCCTCACAGAGTTTCTGCTGACACAATCATGAGGTTTGGTTTCTGCTCTTTCTCTTGACTGAAAATCTCAGTTTGACCAGAGGAGGAAACAGTCCTGATGTTCCCTCTCTGTGCGGTCACATCCTGAACCACGCTGCTTTCAAAGAAGTAAAGAGCAACTTTCCCCACGACACACACAGCTGGACTTCTCTTCGGTTCCAGTCAGACCAGTCAGACATTAGACTGCTGCTGGTAGCATAAAAACGATGCCCCGCCTCCTCCTCTCCCTCCAGGTGTTTCACACATCTGTGTATTTTTCGCCTGTTGTCTTTCTAGCTGCTGCTCTCGATGCTCCTTGGGTTGAGATTGGACATCATGCACATCATCATCATAGAAAATGGCTTCACGGATGATTTTAGTCACATCATCTTTTGGTTTGTGTTGTTTCATTTACTGCTGCAGTGGCTCCGGCTGTCTCACATCATCTCAGGTACATAACGGTGGTTCTGTTTGACTGAACCACTTTCCACAGTTCCTCACTGCTTCTTCTTCATGACTCTACAACACAAACATGCTGCTTATTAACATTAAACTATTACTTTAAGATACAAAGGCAGCACTTCACATTATAACTCAGTAACACGGGGGCAACATCTCACAGCTCTGCAGTAGCTGCGCTGCAAAATAACTGACTTTTCTTTAAAGTTATTACAATGTAATTACACTGAAAGTACCATTTAATTGTTAGATTAATTATTGCAGGTTATTATGCTATATTTACCTTGTAATTTCAATGTAATAACCTGTAATAATAACCGTAATCTGATATTACTGTGAAATTAAGTAGAAACAGGATAGTTTTTGTATATGTCCAGGTAATTTCTTCTCT
Organism: Ctenopoma multispine; assembly: GCA_034779795.1. Classification (NCBI taxonomy): domain Eukaryota; kingdom Metazoa; phylum Chordata; class Actinopteri; order Anabantiformes; family Anabantidae; genus Ctenopoma; species Ctenopoma multispine. The sequence continues at coordinate 20,262,039 of JAUYWH010000009.1, read as the reverse complement.
ACAGACTTTTGGTTTAATCTGTTTCTATTACAAAAAACTATCACCATCAAATTTAGGCCTGTCCATTACCAAGCTTTACCCAACTATGACTATGGTAATTAACTACAATATTTTTTTATTTCGATATATTTTATCAATCCCCAAGTGGAGCACTAATCTTGCAGTTCATGGACAAACCCGCTGCCATTGCCTTGTTACTACTGAGCTGTAATAAAGTGCTGCCCAGTCAACTGATTTCATGCACAAACTCAAAAGCCTTCTTTTCCTTGTGCTGCAACGTTACTGTAGTGACAGACAGAAATCAGACAACAAAGACTGGTGCACTCCACACTGGCTCAGACTTTGCAGACCACCTTGATCATCCCTGTTTTCTCTCGGCCTCATCGGCCTCTAATGAGCCTGCCTGTCCACAATGTCTCCACTGAGCTGTTCATTAGGGCTCTAAAGCCGTGAGTGCTGATGAAGATGTGAGGCTGACAGAGACAAACTCAGCACAGATAATGAGGCCGGCGGTGTGAGAGCATCTCTGCGTCCCGCTCTGTTTGGCTTTGATTGTGCCCCTACACTCAAAGAGCCAAACACCATCACTCAGCACGTCGGAGTTTAACAGTAAGAAGTAGTTTGTCAGAATGTTTCTATGCTAATCACAGCTTTAACTTTCTGCTAATTACCTGGAAACATTTTATTACATTAATAGCTGCTAAAATTGAGAGATTGGTTCTATTTTATTTCACATATCTTTAACTTCTAGACTTTAACTTCTGTTATGTTCCAGTTTTTATCAACATAACTGTATCAGTCACAGGTCAATGAACTAAGAGTTAATCCTCAGCAGTGTGCAAATAGTTTCACTTTTAGCAAACAATTATTACAAACTATTTGCAAACTCTTAAGTTTAGAGATTAAATGAAGACATTTGATTGGCCTTTTTTTGGGTTAAAGACACTGGACTAATCAAGCTGTTTGGTTCTGATTCTATGGGTTATTCGGTTTGCTTGTTGAGGCCTTTGGTGTCGGTTCTGCTGGTCTGTTTGGACCATGTGCAGAGATTCTTCTCGCCCTCTGTGTACTGGTTCTATCATCACTGCTGTTTGTTCTGGTCCCTTCAGGTTCAGAGTGGAAGTAGACTGCCAGCTGATCGACTCTTGTTAAAGTAAGAATATACTTAATTGTACTGCACTTAAAGATACAGTTCACCGTCTCTTCTGTTTCCATTTTCTCAGCTGGTTCCGCTTCATTGGGACAGACTACCGAAGTTCTGTTGGTTCTTCTGCACCTGCTCATTCTCAAGTTTTACTGTTCATTGTATAGGTTCAACGGTCTCTTCTGGTAACTAATCTTACCAGCTCTGTTGGTTCTACAGTGTCTTCTAGTTCTTGATTCTTTTTGGTTCTGGGCCCACATTGGATTAGATAGACACTTCCTATAACAAAAGCCTTTGGGTATAATCCCAATACACAAACTTCACACAGTCGAAGTCGTAACAGTTTTTGGCTGAAGGTCGACAATCAGACACTAAATTCTACTGCATTCACTTCATGACACATTCGGTTTCTACAAAGAAAAAATGAGACATGCTGGTCAAAAACACATAATGCCCTGGATTTTTATTTCATTTTATGACAATTCAAGAGGAGTCTTAGTCTTTACCGTGTGTGTGTGTGTGTGTGTCTGTGTGTGTGGGGGGTGGGAGGGTCTACAAAAACAAAAACTCATGAATCATCTGGGCCATTGGAATGGGCATTGGGACTGTGGTACAGACAAAGAGAAAACTACAAGTAGCCTTGTTCAGTACCAAACTCTTCACAGAAGAGAGCGATTTTTTTTTAGGTTTTTTTCTTTTTATCCCAAATGAAGGCACCCGATAACTTGTGGTTCATGGCCTTTCAGCCTTCTGGAGAGTTTTTTAAAGTTTTTTTTTTTCCATGAATACATGTTTTCCTCCTTATGTAGAAGCTGGAATGATGAGTAAATGTCAGTTACTGCATTTTTTTTACTCCATTTAGAGTTTTTTAGAGATCAACAAGTAACAAAACAATGAAGCCTTTTGTGAGGAAAATTATAATAAAATGAAGTTTCAGATACAAAAATATTTATTTTAAAAAATAATAAGGGGGGTGTGGGGGATAATCTTTTAGAGAAACAAAAAGTAAATATGGTCACCTAGTGCATACCAGAGACCAAAATCATACAGAAGCAGCATCAATTACAAAAAAAATAAAAATAAAAATTATATAGTGCTTAGATACATCAGAAGCAGCAAAGTCTTCTGGGAAAGAGTCTTCATCCCCATAGTTTTGTTACTTGTCTCAGGAATTATATATGTATGGAAGAGCTTTGTGGAAACTGACAAACTGATGCCTACAACAAACAAATTCAAACGCCCGTCGTCTTCTACTGCCCTGCGCCTGGATCTTTATGAATGCATGTCTCCACGGATTCGACATGACACATGGGAACATGGCAGAATAACGCCCGACAACAGGCGAGCCCCCGGCCTTGTTCACAACATCGAGAAAAAAAAAGGGGAAAAAAAATGTATCTAGCTAAACACTGACTACAGCACGGGGGAACCAGTGAGGGGTACAGTGCATTAAAAAAAAAAAAAAAACACCTTTGTAAACACGGCACAATAAATAGATCAAACAGCAGGTTCGCACCATGCATGTGATGACACATTTTTGTGTGGTACAACTTTCACACCTCATACTCGCATCAGTTGTAGTTTGTCGTTTTCTCTTTTTAATTTAGATTTTTTTTTTAATGTCTCGAGTGCAAAACATCACAAATGAACAATTCTGTATTCAAGTAATGTTATATACAAGAACAGGGCAGTGGGGGGAGAGGGGTATTACAAATATGCAGTACTGTACATATAATTGCCATATTAAGAATTTACAGACGATCTCTTATTAACAGTAACAAATAGGGAAATGGGGAAGAGAGAAAAGAAATTGTACGAGATGAGCATTGCAATTAAGTCCCAAAACAGTTGCCATGGAAACCCAGCCTTGCCGTGCCCATACTGCCACCACTTGCATTCACGACTAACAAACGATGCATAGCACCTTTAAAAAAAAAACAAAAAAAACAACAGTCACGTTTCCCCCGTGCAGAGCACAGGAGGCTACGTAACCTCCATGGCCACTGTGTTCTCCGATAGACTGTTTAGTGCTGGCTTGTCTTGTTCGTGATTCTCCCTGAGGACAGAAGAAGAAAAACCGTTAGCACGGAGCAGTCTGCATTTAAGGCAGTTTTATAAATGTACAAACGGCCCTTTGACGCTCCGTAGCTTGTTGGTTATTGCTTGTTTCCACTTTAAGAAACTGAACACTTGAAATCATTTATTAGAAAAGTTAAAAAGTGATAAATTAACATGAAAACCCGGTTTTCAACAAACCAGTTCATTTTACTCATACGAGTCAAGGTTCTGAACTTTTGTCCCATATTGAGGTTTTAATCTTAAACGTCTGCAGCGTGAAGCTAAAGCAATAACTAACTTGTTCCTACTTAACAGTGTTTGTCACCATCCGTGATACGATTCCTGTCGAGCAGCAACACTTGTGGTTTTATTTCTGGCATTTTTTTCCATGCTATTCAACCAAATACAACAAACATCTTACTGACAGGTTTTCGTAACAGATCTGTGCCTGTGGTGGTGGGGCACGTCTGGACGGGTAAACTCAAATCTTAAATTTACCTAATCTTAATTCTCAACTGCCTGAAGAAAGTACTGATGTACTTTCACTTACTATTGTCATAATGTATTGTTTGACTGTTTAAAGTTAAACAACCAAACACACTGGATTCTAGTTTACATAATCTGATGAGGTTTTCTATATTTCTACCTCTTTAAATTGTACTTCCTGCACTTTATTTCCCTGTGGTATTTGTTGTTGCCATTTGTCTGCTTGACCCCTGAATCAAGCCCCTGAAAACATGAGCTAAAACTCAGTTGGAGGAAACCCTCCTGCCAGCACCTGACTTTACATTCGCGGAGGTTCCTGCAGTGGAAAATGACTTCAACTATAACTTCACTGTCACTTTCTTCTACTCATGGCTAAGCAGATGCCTTTTCAAAATAAGAGGAAAAAAATGAAAACAACACAGCAACACTACTGAAGCCACTATTTACTAGTTTGATGGAAATAAACCGACGGCTCGTCTTCTGTTAACTACAACAGTAGCATATCCGGTTTAACCAGCCCTAGTAACAAAAGCACAGTAATAACTAAATATAGAATTCATCTTTTTTTGTCATGTTGTGTCTCGGTCCTCGTGACGTCTGTCCGTGGAGCATGTAAACAGGATATCTTATTTTATTCAGTGCACCTCAGAACACGTCAGAGGATTTGTAGCTGCAGCTTATGAAGTTAAGAACGCGTGATTGTTTCCACGGACACATCAACCTAATTTTCTTTTAAGTGGCGCCCAGCATGTCGATAACAGCTGCCCACATCTTTCCTTCCCCCTCGCCACAGCTGTTGCATGTTTTTCCTCACCTGGGCACGATGTCCAGCGGCGAGGCCGACGCCGTTGTGACCTTGGGCTTCTGACAGTTGGCGGTTGCATGGGGGAACTTTAAGGCGGATGTTGACATGGTGGTGCTCGGCGTCCGCGGGTTGTGGACGCGCTTGCCAGGGGGAACACCCAGACGGAGGCTCGTGTTTCCCAGCAGGACCTGAGTGGGGGTGGAGTTGGCAGGGCGAGTGGTGCCGTTGTTGTTACTTGTAGCGGAGGTGGCGCTGATGGTGGTGGAGGGGTGGAGCAAGTTGGGTGTCTGGTTAGATGTGGGAGGAGCCGGGGCAGCGGGGGATGGGGACACTGTGCTCGAGAGGTGCAAGCCCTTGTAGACACCTGGGGGGTCAAGAGGGTAAACGGTGTTTGGGGAGGAGGGTGAGGGAGGTGGTTGGGGGCGGGATTTAGAGAAGGAAGATTTTAATCAACTGTTCTCTAAAGGAAACTTATTTAAACAAGAAAAGTGTGAATCATGAGGTTTTGTAACCATCAGTAAACTGTGTGCAGGTTTAAAAGATGCACAGTATTAAAGCAGGTGGTTGTTCATGTTACACCGATTATCTGACTTTTTGTTTTCTGTACTTCTATCTGAAGGAGAGAACCTCTGTGCAGTGGTTTCATCTGCAGATTAATCTCAAGATTTTATTTTGACACAGCTATGTCCTACACCCTGCTGCCTGCAATGTGCCGCTTGTTGAGGCTTGGACCTGCAGGTTTTGTTCCATCTGCTGACGCAGTTATCGTCTCTCACGGTGCTCTCCATTAAGGATTCTACCGCTAACGTGGTTAAAATAAACCGCAGTTCACAAGTAAGACTAGAGATTGATGAAAAATAGTTACACCACTTTGTAAACGCTGTCCCTGCCTGCGTTATCCGGTAGGTCGTCTTACCTGAGGGGGAGAGGACGCCGTTGACTCCACCTCCCAGGGCTAGCTCCTCCTTGGTTTTCAAAGCCAGCAGTTGGTCGGCGGTGACAAGGGCCGAGGCGGCAAATTGAGCGCTGGCCTGGTCCAACATGCTTGCTCGGCTCTACAGGGAAAGGAGAGAACAGTTTCAGTCAGCGATGACAGCTGAAGACAATGCGAACAGAGTGAACCGTCTGCGCTGGCTCAACGGGCAGGGCACCAACCTGTGTGCTGTTGGCAGTGGCGTTGCTGTTTGTTTGCTGTTGCAGCTGGACCTGCTCCAGCTGTTTCTGCATCAGGGCCAGCTCTTCCTGATGCTGCTGGTACTGTTCAGCTGTTAAAGCTGAGAGAGACAAAAGTTGGTTACAAATCCAGTAGCAGATTCAAGGCTTCTTAAACACATATGAGGGTTTCTCCATCTCTCTGAAACGTGTTCAGACAGTTTCAGAGAGATAAAAGCAAACACTGTGTGTATGATATGATGCAACTCTCAAATAAGTTCAAGCCTTGGCTCTTTTTGTTGACTGGTTGACCACACTTGCTTTAAAATGATGAACCAAAACATCAGCGCATGAAATAGTGGGAGGATTAACTTTACAAACACTTCATCTGATCAGCACAAGCGGTTTGAAACCATAGTTTTACTCTTTAACCTTCTCTCTCACTAAACCACACCACTACCCAGGACTGGACAGTTTTTGGTTAATTAAACCACACTTGAATATGCACTCAAGCAAAGGTAACTCATGCACAGAAAACCTGCCAAAATGACTCCAAGACCACAACGACAACTCATCCAGGAGGTCCTAAAAGGACCCAGAAGAACAACATCTGAAGAAGGTCTCAGCTAAGGTCAGGGTTTTTAAAAACTGCATTTTGAATTTAATCTGGTTATTTTTGTGTAACATTTAAATTAATTTGATAGTCTGAATCATTTAAGTGATCCATACACTTCTTCTACTTCTTTGACTACTCTGCTTCTTACAGCTTCTGATTGGCTTAACACAGCTGATCCAGGCGCCACCTTTATCCAATCTGACGAGGTCTCACTTAAAGTACTGGACCTATTACTACAACTCCCCTGCACATGTTAGTTAGAAAATCTCATTAAAATGATTTTTTTAATGCTACTTTTATCAAAACACAGCTAAACCGTTCTAGCAGCATGACACTCACCACCTGACTGCCCTCACAGCACCACCACCAGGGGGCCTGTGGCATTTAGTTTGTATTCAACGCTCCACACACCGTTACAATACCTGGGCATCTCATGAATGTATTTTTCAAACCCAGTTTTAATTGACATCTTGTGGACTGGCTGGGGTGGAGGCTGACCCTTTGATGCCAAGCAACAAAAAGTACTTTCACAATTCTGCCAGAGGACAGAGCAGGTTCTTCAATTTAAACAAGCACAGAAAAAAAAAGAGAAGCAGAATCAATCCAACACGAATAATTCCGTGCATATATATGAGGCACCCAAATTACAAACACCTATGTAAATCTCTACTCCTACATGTTGGTCCCTAGTCAAACAGTTTTGGTTTCATGTGGACATATCTACAACATAATAGGAAGAAACATTTTATTAAAGCAGCTAGTATTTTTATAATAGTCAGTATATTTCAAAGTTCAACATTAGTCTATTATCAACAGACCTCGCAACAAAATGTTTACAACAGAACTGATCCTCCGCAGTAATTGAAAAATAGTTTCTGGAAAAAAAACTGTTGTAATTTTCAAGGTCTTTCTGAGCACAAACTAAATTATTGCACCAAATGTAACCGTGATCGCAACAACTGAGAAAATAAAAAAAACATTTGCAATGCTGAAGGATTAAATGTTTTTCTGTAAAATTATGACCTCTTAAATATGATTACAGGGAGAAGAGCTGTGCCAGTGTGGGTGTACACGTCCCATTTCCAGTGAAGTTTTCAGGATGAAATCAGTTCATCAAAGGAGAGAGGGTTGTCTGCTGTCTCAAGCTGCCATGAGAGTAAAATAAGCCAACAGAGCCAGACAGAGTGTATCTGCAATGTGAGCTGCGTTCTGATAGCAAGCTCCTAGAGGGAAGAATACCTGGATTATTTTAGCGGAGTTGCATCAACCGGCAAACCCTCTAAGAATTAGCTTGCTAGGAAGCCAGATCGCCGTTGTCACCGCAATGGTAACATTAAACACAACAACAAGCACGACAATGTCTCCGTACAAGCTTTACGCCAGACTTAACAGGCCTACACGGGCATCCAAAAACAGCCGGTCTAAAGTCTGCTCGCTGTGGACTAATTACGTTAGACTTATTGATTCCCGTTAACTCTGAATATTAGCCTATGTTAGCTTTAGCCTTTAGCTACATGGCATCAACCATACTGACATCAGTTAAATATAGTAAATGACACACTGACTTATTCTCAGAACAAATCGCAAGAGTACAACTAATAGCACAGCAGAGACAAAATATCTTGAACTCATCTAACCACTTACCAGCAATGGGTGCGGGTGCAGGGACAACCTTTCCTGGACGTTGAGAGCCATGTGGCTGTCCCCCAGCTGTGGAGGCAGAGACTGGGCACTTCAGGCCTCGACTCAGTCTCCTGAATAGTGGGTGGGCATTATCCAGCTCATGTAGTGGTAGTGTCCGTGGTCTAAAGTGCCTCCATCGGCATGACTTTATATTCAACAGTATCTGACTGAGGTCCGTGGAAGAGGGAGAGGAGAGAGAGGAGTTGAAGGAGGAGGAACTTCTGTCTGAGGTATTTGTTTCTGAGGTACTGGCAAACTTGTCGGTGGCCGGCGAATATGTAGTAGCAGGAGGAGGAGGTGGAGACGAGGGGATTGGCAGGTCCAGTATCTCTGGATCAAGTCTGTGGAAAACACTTTCATAGTCTGTGTACGCCCGGTCCAGCAAGACCCTGAGAGGAGGAAGAGGAGGGTCAGATGACAATACAGACACCAAAGCTTCTTTCTGAAGCGCAAGTCCAGGACCATAAAACGTGATATTTTTGACGTCCCTTGCAAAAACACGTCACCCAAAAGAACTCACCTGCCGCCCCTTCCCACGCGTCGTCGAGCCATGCCCAGGCAGCGCCGCGGCACAGTGAGCGTGGTGAGGCTGTAGCGAAAGCGAGCTTCTGCCAAACCGCCCTCCCAGGGACCACGCCAAGGCCAGCTACCCACACGATCCTGACGAGCCTGGAGGCAGAGAGAATGTTGAACCGCACCCATTTCATTCACACCATCACATGTAATAAGGCTCTGATAAGTGTGACTCATTGCTTTCAGGGTGCACTGTGGAGCATGTACTAAACTAGACACATTGATATTAATACAGAATGCATAAAGTGTAAAATGCTGCTCTCTACTATAAAAAAAAAAGAAAAGACATACTTCTGCAGCTGGGTAATGTCTTTACCGTCATAAAGTCACTTCAGCTATGGGGCTTTTAAATGTAGTAGTAACAATTATCCATTATGTTCTGGCTCCACAGAGCAGAATAATGGGGAGTTCCTGTTTTAATATGAACATCAAAAAGACCCTGTAACCTTCAGCTAAAGCAGGGCAACGCAGCTGAACTGACCCGTAAGACATATTTAAGATGTGCATGTTCCCAGGTTGATTATGCCTCACACGCCACCAACATTATCATGATTCACATCGTTTGTTTTGTTGTAAGATCACAGGATGACCAAAAGGTTGTTACTCACGGCGTAGTACTGGCAGCCTGCCTTCCTGCGAAAGGCGTAGGCACCATCTGGATCATTCTCCTCCTCTGCTTCTGATGAGCCCGAGTGCAGCTGTGGACACAGAGGTCAGTCTTAAGGTCAGCGGATGGGTAGAACACTGAGGTTCTGCTTTAAATCAGTAGCCTCACGTTGATTTACAGTGTTCGAACGTGTCCACAGTAGAAATAATAACCAATAAAGTCATTAACAGAGAAGATAATTACAACTCCTCATCATAAGAGTTTTGAATTATAAGTAGAGTTAGGAGATTGTTGTTTTGTTTTTTTTACAAGAAATTATGAGAAACAAAAGAAAAAAAAAACAAAACGTTCATTTGTACAAATGCAGAGAAACGTCAATGCCTGTGTTTGTCTAAGTGTGCACGTACCTGGGAGAAGGGTTCATCGTCTGAGCTGGGGAAGTCATACTGGTTGAGGTCCTTGGCGTTGAACACCACAGGACCCGGATGGTGAGGGACGCCCGAGGGCAGAGGCAGAACTTTCTGCTTCTTCTCATATTTCCGCTTCTGCCGGGGAACTTCCATCTTCTCAGGCTAAAGAGAGAAAAAGAGATGGACCATGAGATTTCAGAGTGCAGATTAGAGACCGATGCTCATGGATTCTATTTTATAAAAATCTATTTATATTAGTTAGGAAATTCTTCATTAAACTTAAAACAGATAAGCCAAAGTTTATAGGATGCTTATCAAACATGTCACGTTCCTATAAAAAGGTTCTCACCTTGGACTTATAGTCCTTGAGGTCCATGTGGTCCTGGTGTCGGTACTGGTTGGTGAGTGGGACCAGGGGAATGATCTGCGGTCTCACCAGGGCCCGTTCAGCCAGGACCTCTGCCATTACTTCTCCACCAAAGTCTGACATGACGTTTCTGAAAAAGAAACAAGGTGAAAGTTATTTTCCCATCAGAGCCTCTGACCGATGTTAGACTCACATTACAAACTACTTCACTTGGCTAAAATGAATGAAACTGCTCCAAACAGGACCAGTAGCTTTACACGTTCTTTTATCTCTGTTTCAGACTCCTTATTAACACTGTCCTGCTCTTTCCACCCAGCCTGCTGTCAAACTGCTTTTTGCTTTAGTTATGTACTAAATCATTTGGTGTGTAGCCAGACTCACCGCTTCTCAAAGATCTCCAGCGTAAGGTGCAGCAGCTCTCGTTTGCTCTTCTCCCTCCTCTTGATCATTTCCAGGATGGTGACTGCTCGGCTGAGATCTCTGCGTAGTTTCAGCATCTTCTCATAGGACGCCTCGTCGTTCTTACGGTTCTGGATTTTAAAAAGCATAACAAGCAACATATAATATCCAACCAATAATAAAGGGACGTAACCAGCTGAGTAAGAGGCAATATTCCACATTTGTGATAGTCTTAAAAGTTAACAGGTTAGTAAAAGTTTAAACAGTACATCTTACAACCACTTGGTGGCACACACACCCTTCATGGGGAGAGAGGGGGGGAATTAAAGTTTGTATCCAAACAGTTCCGATCAGGGACTAAAATTTCTTTGCAACAACATGACTCATTGTTACACAGAGCACTTCAGCTTGTGGCCAAATAGAGAACTCAGAGTCTGGCCTCTGACAAAAGCTACACGCCAACGCTAACAACTCTGACATAAGATGCCATTCACTGAATAAGTGCTCAGTGCCTGACAGCATTGTTCTTCTGCGAGCCCATCAGACTCAGATACAGAATGAACTCTACATCACAGCTTACACATGTACAATGTTTAAAATATGGCAAAGAGGAGTTCGCTCTGTTGGCTGAGCTTCAAAAAGAAGATTCAGTGAAACGTGTCAAAAATAATTTCATGCAAGGAGAAAACTCGTCTTCAGTGATAAAAGATTTTCTGCATTAGTATAAGTCCCCAGCTGCAGTCGTCTGGCTCAAACATTTGTTATTCAACGCGTTGGTATTTATTCTTTAACCACAAAAAACAATTCCAATAATATCTACAATCTATAATATGTCCAGTAATATGTCCAAACGTTTCACGGCAGCTCATGGAACAAACACCTGAACCTGAATAAATGTAGTTGAATGGAATATGAACATGAGTCAGTAAAACACCGACTGACCTTCCTGGTTTGCATCTTCTCTGTGCGCCGTCTGAAGGCCACGTAGGGATCACCAGTGCTGGAGCCGTCCCGCTTCTCCTGCTTGACCGTGGGGATGAGCGAGTTGGCCTTGCTGTTTTTCCTCTTGCGACTCCAGTAGTCGAAGACCTCTTTGATGAGCTCGTCGTCCTCCTTCAGCAGCAGTTTGGCCTCAGGAAGACTCACCAGCTGTAAAAAAGGTACAGACACGAGTTACATTTTGATAAATAAAAGGCATTTACACCGCGATGGGGACAACTTATCTGTCGAGGCTGTTTCTATTTTGTATTATCAACTACTTGTAATCTCATTGTGCACTGGTCTTTTAACTTATTTCATGGGCCTTTCTATATAGCTGCCTGTGTCTGGGGGCAGGAGACAAACTGTGCCGACCTGTTGTCCACTGCCTTTCTCCAACCGGTCTATCATCTCCTCAAACTGCAGGAAGCTGATCTCCATCTTCTTTTTCAGCTTGATGATGAACGCCTCATCGTCCGCGTCCAGGTCGTAGTCGGGCTGCTCTGTGTCCAAGCTGAAAGCTGGGGGGTGGGGGAGGAGAGAGAAACCATTTTAGACGAGGACACAGGAGTTCGAGGGCTGATGACACAGAAGGAATGTATGTTTTTGGTCTAAGATAGTTAGGAAGTTTAAAGAGATTAGTTAAACCTGCTTTTGCTTCTCAGAACTACTAAAATTAGTCTGATAACACACTGCGTTCAGTATTACGACTTACTCTAGCCCGTTTCCCCATGAATTATCAGACTAAAACGACTTTCTAGAAACCATGACTTTCAGTTTTTTACTGGAGATGCAGCAAACCCAAACTCACTGTTATTGTCAGGGTTTAGTTAAACCCAGTGCCTGTACCACAAAATGAGGTCAACCTATTCTACGTTATTAAATTATCAACTTATTATAGGTTATTGTTAATGTTATGTAGGTTACACCCTACATAACACTGTACTGCCAGAGAACAGATACTCCTCACACTCTCACCTACTTTGTATATTTGATTCTTTCATAGGAAAACAATAAAAAACTATTATTACACACAGAAACTGCGCTTTAATTCAGCAGCAGTGTTACAGCAACAGCATTAAAATAAACCAGCTGCCATACACCATGCACAGCTACTGTACTGAACTACAAAGCAAACAATGTACGATGGAGTATCAGTAAGAATGCTGCTTCAGCTTTAAAATCACCATCTCAGTACGGATTTAATTAAAGCAAATCCCTTTCATCTCTGACTTGTATCACAGTAACCAGGGCAATCGAATAATATTTAATTTTAGTTTCACCATTGAATTTCAGTATCTCTGTGAACACTTGTTTCTGCACTGGATTAACTGATGGTTTCTGTATCAGCTGGCACTAAGTGAAATTACAGCAAATTCACAGTTAAATAATAAATCGAGTAAGACAGTAATTAAAAGTCTCATCTTGTAGAGTGATATTTTATACAAGTACTAAACATTTAAGGCCTAGAAATGTTTCACACTCTAGAAATGAGAGGAAACCCTGAAATTAGTCCAACAGAACAAAACTGTTTCAGCTTTCTACTGATAAGTGTCTGAGTTTGGGGGAGAAGCAAATTGCTATTCTTTGAGAAACAATCACAGCAACCAGTTGTGACAGACATCGTTACTGAGCTAAGCAATCTAGCAAACTAATTTTCTTTCATATCATTACTGAACCAGACAATCTCTCACACGTGACAACTCAGTGAAAGCTCATAAAACACATGCCTGATGCCATTAGACAAACTACTGACACAGAAAGCAGACTTCCTTCTCAACCAATAGAAATGTGATCGGCACTTTAGATGACGCCAACTTAGCTGTGCCCAGGAGGCCTCTTTCACTTTTAATACTGTATTATTTTGTGAGGGAAACTCCTGACACACTACCCCAAAAGTGAGGATTTAAAAATAGAAACGTCTCCTAAAACTACTCTCATAATAAACTGCTCATGGCCTCTTGTAATTTTCATCAACAGAACTGAACAGAAACTTAAACAGCTTAATTTAACCAGTTTTGTCTGCTGTCTGCACATATTTGCAAATAGAGAAGATAAAACCACTTACGCTGTATGTGAATAAGCTGCTTTGGCATCTTGTAATCCCCAGGGTAGAGGGAGTCGTAGTAGGTGATGTTGCTCTCCGCCTCGGGGACTGGGATGACCATGTTGTCCCGCTTCTCGCCATAGACCTGCTGTGCCGAGATGGCCCGCTGGAGATGGTGTTCCTATGGAGAAAGATAGAGGTAAAAACATCCCTTACTATAGATTATACACAAGCTACATGTAGCGTAGTTACATAACCACACACAAATTACTTAAACATTTGAAAAACATTGAGAGATACATAGTTGCATGTAACCTGTTGAAGTTGGACATACTTGAGCTTAAAAACTAATGACTTATGACGGACAGAAACTGCCCAGGCTGGTACAGGCTCATTGCAGACATCTGTATAAGTTAATAATGGAAAATGTAGCACAAAAATGCCAAGTTTGAGGTCACAGATCTTATCGGTTTTTGACGTGTAATTGATGTGAAACCGAGACACGCATCCACCCACCCATCCCAACGCCAGCATGGTATTTCCTCTGTTCTTGTTGTAAGAGGTCCCATCACTTGTCTATGCACAGGCTTCACACTGAAGTAACACTGCTTGTTTAGACGACATAGTATGAGCTGTCTCTTAGCAGCAGATCTAGTGTGCTGCATGTGAGGCATTCACAGACAGTACAGAGCGTCCAATTTATTCTTATCCAATTCTTTTTAAACTCCCCAATATTGATATCAGGCTCAAAAATCCACCACCAGTCGAACTCGTTGCACCTCAGCATTAATGTGACTGTACTAATCAGCCACACAGCTGTGAATGAGAAGCATGACTGAAGCAGCCGACATTGACCAGCTTAGCCAAGTTTGCCTGATAAACACTACAATCCATTTGTGCATGTGCTGCTGCAGCTCAAATTAGTATCAAATGCTGTTTTCTATAGAGAAAGATTCACCTTCTGCTGTGCAATTTACTTTCATCTATGAGAAACCACAGCAGCCATCAGCAAGCAACTAGGTTTGGTTTCAAATGTAATAAAAGATAACAATCTCATATGATGCACGCTACACCTTAGGTAAACAGAAAAATGTGTCGGGACAGACGCATACTCTTGCATCTTAGTTTGTTTTCTTAATGCAGTTGGTCATGTACTGTGCTTGAGAGCTACCAGCATCCACTGCATCACCCGTAGCAAAAGCCAATTAGAATCTGCTTTATTGACTGTCAGTATTGACAGTAATAGTTACAGTAAGTATCATTAAGTACAGACAAATGTTGACAAAAACGCTGCAACAAACAATCCAACTCGCAACTGAGGACCAGTTTTACAAAGATCTGCACCAAAACATTGTCCAGGCAAAACATAACACCTGGTATATTCTGTGGAGATAACGACACATGTAGATACAAGCTAAGCGTACATGTGCAAACTGTGCTGCATGGAAACTGATCATTACCCAGTTACACAATGAGTAATTTGTGGCACGGAAACCTGAAAATCTCTGTAAAACATCCTCTACAGGAACAAACAGGACTGACAGGTGAAACGGAACCATTTTAAACATCTGATGCCGATCTACGCTGCCAGGCTTTTCAGAATCAGAAGTAAAAACTGCACAGGGCCAAATGCAAGCCACCTAATCACCATCATCTCCACAACACAAACACAAAGGCAAACTTGACACTGTTTTCATCTCAAATGCTCCTTCAGTTGCCCTTATCTACCCGCCACAAGTGTGATGAGAAGCTGCTGCTGCCAAACCCGCTGAGGGGGATTGTGTCGTAAGGAGGGCAGACAGGCTGGATGGCTGACTAACTGGTTTGCTGGCAGGCCGCTTGTCTAATAGTCCCAGTCATTTGTAGTAATAGAGCCTTTGGCCCCGAGCTGGGCACTGAGCCACTGGCAGGCAGCCTGTCAACAAGGCGGCATGCTGCTGGCCTCTCTCTGGAGAGAAGCTGTGTGTTTATCAGTTTTCCCTCGGGCTTTTACAGACACAGGGATGGTTGAGAAGGGAAGGAGGGAGAGAGAATCTGTGGCCTGGGGAAAGTAGACGAGTGAGTGAGTCAGAAAAAAAAAAAAAAAAAAAGGTAGTTGCAATTTTTTCCCCTCCACGTAAAGCAACCAACTTTTTCCTGCTGCCAAAACCAAATATCAATATCAGCAAATCAATCTCAGGCACCATGTATCAGTGTAGTGTGATATAAACACACACACCAGCCCAGAGTTAGTCTCTACAGCTGACATTCATAAAGAGACAACAATCTGCACCCAACTGTAAACTAGATTCTCTCGTGTGACACCTTAAATTCAGTGGAGTCAGAGCTTCTTGTTCACAGGTACGACAGCATCTTATAAAGAAGCATCTGCATAACGTAAACATAATCAGCCTGCAGTGTTTAATTTGCACTGACATCACATCACTGCTTACATGCACTTAAGTAGCCTCATTATGGTCAACTGCCATCTTACTAGGAACCTGGTTGTGGTAACAGAGGGATAGCAGTTAGAGCAAACTGGATGTGGAAAATAGCTCTTTACAGAGGTACACTGCAGATATCACACCTTTGATTTACAACATTGAGGCAAAGCCAGTTGCTTGACAGAATCAGGTTAAGCAGACATCGGTGGTGAATTCACGACCTGCTGTATTAATGCATTGGCTCAATCGGACATTACGCAGACTGCACTAGGAAGCTGGCCGAGTGAAGTTCGGTTATCGTCCTGTCCTACACTTCTGTTCTCTCATATGGCTACTTTCAATACAACTGACTCAAAAGTCAGAAATCTAACTAGTATAGAGCAGCTGTAACCATGTTAGTGTAGTGCATGTGAACTAGCTGCCTGATTACCTACCTAACCTGGTATCTGAGTAACCATCAATGAGACATTTTGAATTAAAAAAAAAAAAAATCATGAATCATACGGTGACAGCTCACTGGCAAAGAAGTAGAAAAGTAAACTTTATGTGAATCATGTTACAGTCATCAATCCCCCTTCACTGTACTACATCTATTTTACTGTGTCCCAGAGCAGTGCTCATCAAACCAATTAGAGTTTTGGGGTCCAACAGTGTTTCACAAAGTCTGCTATACCGCAGGCAAGTGATTGTATGCAACATTTACAACACCATGTGTTCTGATTTCTACTCTAGAGAAGCTGCAGTGGATAAAACTTTTAGTTTAATTCTCAGAGCCTCCCTCAGGCATTAGTTTACAGAACTGAAAAGTGTTACACATTTAATATGTCAGCAACATTTGCTGCCGCTCCTTCTGTGCTTGCACAGTTCTACCACATTTGTGTGCCTATCCAATTCCCACAGAATCATTCCCTGTGGCCAATGCCTCAGTGTCCTCGGGCCGCTCCACAATGAGGAGAAAACTCAAAAATAAAACAGCCTCCAGCAAAAAAAACAAATGTGTTTACCTTCCCGGCCGTGACCATTTGTGTGAAAACAAACAGACTGATATTGAGGTGAACAGTCTGAAAACAGAGCATTAGCTGGTGCTCACACACGCACACTTCCTACTGGTCTCGCTTTCCCACACACACAGCAGTCCAGAAATAGCAATCTGAAATGACCACATCCATCACTGTCAGGCCTGCTGAGGCAGCCAGAGCATCCTCCACCTTCTCCAGTCTCGCCCCTGACAGCTACTGTCCCAGACACTGTAAATGCCACTTATCATGACGGACAACCACAGGCGACGGTCTGGCAGGTCCTTCTGAGGGATGCATGTCTACAGTAGAAGGACTTTTATGTGCTGCATGGAGGGTGATTTTTAAACACCCAGTGGCTGATTCTAGCTGTTAGGCAATTTGTATTAAGTATCAGACCATGAACTGAATGTGGCTGGTAACATATTGAAGAGTGGCACATAAAGTAACATAAACCACAAAGTCTGGAGTTCATTCACTTCCAACACAAAACTGTCCAGAGAACAAAAACGCGGACAAACACCCGACAAAAGCAGCTTTCATTTCACAGCATGTAGGCTGCAAAGACTTTGGACAGGTGACAAAGCTCCATATTCTCACCCAGCAAGGTCAGACGTTAAGAGGCTGGTGAGCTGCCAGAGCGCGGTGAGAAAATTATGCCCTGCATGCCACAGAATGATTAGAGGCACGTCCACAACTATAAAATAATTACATAAATACACCTCTTTATGCAGTGAACATGAAACACATAATACACGTAATGCACATCAGCAAACTGATTAAGAGAGGGGGCCACATGTCTCACACCCCTACAAAAAGTCCAGGACTATTTCTCATTGTGGTTCTTGATCACAAACAGCATCACTGCAGGAGTACAGAACAGCATACCACAGGATTTGGTATCACATATAACACATAAAACATATGGCAGCGACAACTGATTCAATCTGGCTTTAAAACTCCAAAAGTAGAAATTGTGCACACTGAGCTTTGTTAAAGGAAGGCGTGGTTAGAATCTTTGTTTTTTTCTTGGTAAGTAAGTTTTCATATTTTAAATCACAATATGTGACATGGTTGTTAATGAATCATCAAATACATGCTGTTTATCACAGGCTCTTAGTGACAGTTTGTCATTTTACTCCATTTGTACAAATGATCTTTGGTTAAATAAGCACATGCAACAAAAGTGGTCTCAGAACTAAAGTCCATAAGAACAAGACATGTGACATCTTGAGTTCAACATTTCAATTAAACAGTTCAGCTTGTTATGGCAATTATCCAACTGCAGGCGAAGATTAAATTACTTTTCTGCAATTTGGCACTAGTTTAACAGGTGTTTAGACAAATTATCTTTATTGCCTTTTCATTTGCCAAGTTTTTATTACACGAACAGCAACAAGCACAGATGCTGCATACTCCAGTAATGTGTCACGTCACCTGGACTCACTCTGTCCAGCCCAGCCTCTCTGCCTGACGTCTCCTCTGTGTGGAGGACCACCATCGGTCAAACACTGATGCAGAGACAGATATAAAATGCCCCCTATTTGTAAGCAGAATTCCAAGGAGTGCGACCTTTACTCTCAGATAATCTTTCACCCTGAACAAAAATTTCACCCCCACATGTATGAAATGCTGGCACTGCAAAGTCCTGCAGATGCCTGTGGGTTTCCACCAGGCCCACAGACACTGACCTTATTTTCACCCAAATGTAAACACAAGACAAAGTGTCTGACCCAAAACAAACAAGCTGCACGTGCTGAGGGAATTTCAGCGATGACAACTCTTCAGTCAAGCTACGCTACACACACACAACCCTGAAATTATACAACCACACACTGGACATGCTGGAGTGACGACTGTTAAAAAGTAAGACCAGCAGCAACAAGGCAAGAAATTCTGCAGCCCTGTACTAGAAATGAGCGAGCTGAATTCAAGATCAAATTTACAAGTAGCTGTGGTCCGACTTCAAACGCTCACAGTTCAAAGCTGAGACCACACACACACACACACACACACACTCACTCTCTGCAGACAGGTGAAGAGTCAGCGTGGCTGAGGTTATGTGGGGCAAACATGCAAATCGTTTGCTCTCTTAGAACACTTTCAAACCGCTGCTGCGGGTCAAATAGTTCTTCAGAAATGCCATTGAGCACAGAATCCAAGATAAGGTCCACAAAACTAAGAATACATGCACTACAATACATCAACACCACCATATTGTCATATAAGGGACATGAACCATAAGTTCCAAGTCTGTTTCCAACTAAACTCTGAAGCAGAACCTCTTAACATCTGCAAACAGCGAGTAGTTGTCGTGCAGCAAAGCTTGGCCTACCTCTTATGATTATATGACTGTTATATAACCAGGCACTCCAGCTGAGCAGAGCACAGACTTTGAAGTGACAGCACTCCCGTCCCAGCACACATACCTCCCCCCCTCCTGAGCACCGCGCTGCTGGTCTGCCAGCCTGCTGTGCCATCTGACACACTGAACCCTCGACACCGAGTCTCCACAGGAGCAGAGAGGCTGCCGTACAACGTCAGTGAGTAATAGTAGTACCCACCAGGGGTGCCTATAGTAATACTGCCCACTTACTTGCCTTTATATTCAAACAATAGGGAAAAACTGCTGTCGGCTACAAAGCTGCACCCTCGCAGAAGCCAATACTTTGTTAATAGGATGCAGAATAAAACCACACTGAGTCCAACTGTTGTCTGATAAATGGCACAATCAGAACACAGTAATATTCCCATGAGGTGCATCTAGTCTCCTGATCCAGCTCCATCCTAACGGGGTAAGCACAGAGCCCCTGTAGGATGCTACACAGCCCACAGAAGGAAGCAGACTTTATTTAAACACACACGCCTCAGTGGCTGGTGTAGCGTTCAAATCATCCAGTCTCTAAATTAACAAGCGCTGGAGAGTTTGATTTGTGGATGTCAGCACTAGGAAAAAAATAAAAATCAGAGAGATGCTTGTTACAGTCACAGCAGCAACGCTGAAAATCCACCCTGTCCCCTGAGTGACCCACGCTGGAAGGTGGGTTAGAAATCTTCAGGGCAGTAGAGTGAAACAGTGGGATTAAATTGTTCTCCCTATCTTGAGTGAGTAACACAGTGAATTTACTGTTTAGTGATTTTAAAATAACAACTGCATGTATATGTATACACACAGTGCAGGATCACTGCACTGCATCCACACACAAACACACACGAAGAGCTGGATCATGTCACAGCAAACTGTACATTAACTGACAACATGCTACAGCGTGTTCTGCTGCATGTCAACACGGTGCTATAAGAGGGAAAAAGCACAAACACAGCGCATCGGGATCAATGTATGGCAGCAGTGTTGACATTTCTGCCTTGTGGTGCCACAGACAATCACTAGCTCCCCCTTGCCCTGGTCCTCTGCAATTACGCCAACACAAGGCCCCGTCCTGACAGGCCGGACAAAATGTCGGCGCTGCTCAAGTCACATGACTCCTTTGTACTCAGAAAACCGCCTCACGTATAAATTAGCCGGCCGAACCGGGCTATTTTACCCAATAATGTCACAAAAGATCCCAGATTGAGACAAACAGTCGTCCAAGTGCCACATTTATGCCATCTGCGACAGAAATCCGTCGTGTTTCTCCTGAGAAAACTGGCGGCCATTTTGTGAAAGCTTGCGCAGGAAAAAAAAGAGGGACGCCTCTGATCGTGTAAAAATAATAAAATAAACCAGAGCGTATATTTTAACATTTTCACCAGCATTAAACCATACCGATTCCTCTTCTTTCTCCATCCCCGTGGGCATCTGCGGCACTGCCCGGTTAATGGATGCATATTCGTGCAGGTCGGGTAAATCCTCACTACGGAAGACGGGTAGTGGCTTGGAAGCGTCCAGCGCCCGTGCCCGAAACGACAATTTACTCATTTTTCACACGTCGAGATGCAATATAAATCTATCCGATCTCCTAATATTCACAACGGTGCCGAGTGGAGCTTTCATGGATGTTTCTGTGCGGTTAATATCTACTCTAGCCTTCGAATGGTTGTAGCTTGTATTTAGGGCGTCGCCAGCGGAGCCGGGGGAAGGCCCGGATCTTGGTCGCTCGCTCTCGGACTGTTTTTTTCGACGCTCCGCTCCCTACCGTTGGTTCAGTGCGCCATGGACAACATGGCGGACATTTAAAACTCTTTTGCTGTGTTTCGCTCGGAGCGGTCCAACCCCCAGCTCGCGGACCGACCATTCCCACACGGTCCCGGGCGCTTGCGCGTTGCGGGGGTGGGGGGAAGGGGGCATTTCTTACAAACTAACTCCTCTCCACACACACACATCAATTATTGAGATAAACATTAAACGTGTGAAATATTAATTTTTTCTAGCAGCAAATAATTAGATAATTTATAATATATGAATAAAGCTTCTGAGTAACGGCGAAACAAATACATTAATAATGAAAACTGATTTCTCCATGGAAATTAACGAGAAATAAAGCAAATTGATTCCCGTGCATACAGAAAAAAGGAAATACTGTTATTAAATGTAATGCATTATGCGCCACTAATAAAAATGCTTATCCATTCATGTGTTTGGTGGTGTTGAGATTTACCGACTTTGCAGATAATAGTTAAATATTTCATAACCATAACATAATTTCTACATTTTAGTTTTTTACTACAGCTCTCTAATCACGAGAAAGCAATGCTCACGAAAACACGAACGTTTACTCCGATTACAACCTTACATTTACATTTTAATGGGTACTGCCTGGTGTAACAGCCTGCAACAACATGCTGAGTACAGAGAACACCTCAAACAATTCTAGGTAACTACTACTAAGTTACTTTTTTTAATTGCCTAAAATATCACAGAATTAACTGCTCCAGGAAACCGACCTAGTCAGAACCATCGGTGATCCCGTAACAACCCACAATAAAAAAAAACAAACACACAAACGTTTTGCTCCAGGTGAAACACCTCATCACATCATGTGAACAATGTCGCCCTCTTTTGGTCTGACAGGTAAAGGATCTTTCAGGATATCAACAAGTGTGTTGCTGCATGTGTAGCACAAAGACACACTGCACGCACCATTTGGCTGCATACGTGTGCAGCTTTAGATGAGTGATTGTTCATTTTGGGTGAGTTCAGCAGAGTAAAACCTTAAAACCTGACAGTGATACCAGCATCTCACTCCTGCGACATACCCACCCAGGGTTTTATGGGTGGCTGATGTAGCACAACTAGAGACACGTGTATATCAGGTCAGTTTATCAATGGTTATTTTACAATGATGAAGACCTCTTACCTGTTGAAGACATTGGGTTTAGCCAGGGTCTACCCAGGGGAACTGTGGTATTCTTCTCCTCAATAAATCCACTGACTGCATCATGAGAACCTGAGACCCAATTAAGAAGAGAAAAAGACATTTAGCCAGGACTTTGAGACAGTCTGCATGAACACAAAGATTATGATTCAATTCTTTTTTAAATTATAACTTTATTTGTTGATTACAAAGGAGGTTAAGTCAATGGCTGCCTAGCTGGAGCAAAGACTAAACACATATCCACCACCTGATAATAATTGTTAGTAGTGCTGACTGGTCTCACCCGCCAACGACCACACCTGAGACTCTTTTGTGTTGTCAGTCCCTCTTCAGCTGATCTTTTTCATTTTGATCTTTGTGTCTTGCAGGTCACCACTGTACTAGTTACAAAAAAAGGGCTTCTCCACCCCCCAAACTCCAAAATGCAGCAAAGTACTAGGTGACAGGGCATACAAGTTTGGTACCAAGCTCTGGGCGGTAGTGAAGTCAAGTAGAAAACAGACTTTCAGTACTATAAAACTGAGATTTGTTAATTGTCATTGTCTTGCATTATCACTAATTCCTGATTTGAGTGCAGTATATGGTGGACAGGTTTACAAACTTAGCAAATGGACGCCACTACAAAAAGGAGAACACACCATATAGTAAGTGAGTGATTTCAGAAACTGTTAATTAATATCTAATGTGAGGTGGGTCATCTTAATGGCTTCATGGCTGGAGCACTCAAATGTCCAATGCATTTAAAAGTTGGGAAAGACACATAACAGACACTTAAGAGCCACACTAGAAAAGTACCACGGAAACTCAACTGTGTCAAGTTCAAGTCAGGTAACCCTGTCCACTGGGGAAGGTGATGGATTGCCCTGAAATTAGGTATAGAATATTTAATCCCCACAGGATAATTTCACACAGCGATCCAATGTTCATCGAAGTCCCACCTACAGGTCAAACCCTGTCCCCAAAAGAGCCTCTCATGATCTGCAATATAGATGTATAGAAATACAAATAAATGTTTACGCTTACAAAAAAAAAAAAAAGAAGGAAGGAGCTCAGGTATGCAAAGATAACACATCATGGCTTATATGGGAAATGAAACTAGATAAATAACTTGTGTTTAAATACTGACCTGAAGTATAATTTCTCAGACATTTTAGACACTTCCAGTGGCTTCAGGAGATATTCTCACCTTTTCACTTTTGAGTGGAACAGACAGCACTCCCGTCCCAGCACAGTGCTTATCAAGGCACACACACAATGATCCATTATCATGGTAATCTAATTTACACAATATTTTGCCACTGCCTCTTTGGTAGCAATCGTAACTTTGACTTTTCTTGGGTAATCTGATGCTAATGCTTCTGAGAAGCCCCCCCATAGCACGGTGCTGCTCTATTGAGTCATCAAGCTTACGGTCCTTTTCCCTCCTGCTTTCAGAGTCCTTACTCATTTACACTATATACTTTATAAACCCTCTGTCCACAGTAGCTATTCTGCCATAAAAGCCAGATTTATAGTTGTCCTTTAAGCAGGTTCTCCCACCTCTGCAGAGCATTCGTGAAACTCTTCTAAAAAATGACTGGTGTGTTCTTGTTTACCTCACTAACCAAGGCTCTTCTTGTCCTGAAACTCCAGAAAAGGTCTGGGCAGTTTCAAGGTTTTACAATTATTAAGCTTTGACTTGGAGCTTTGGTCAAGCTGTAAACCCTCACCACAGTTTTATCGTTGGACCTTTTTTTTTTTTTTTTTTTTATAGTGGGGTGGGTCAGGGTGGGTGGACATGGTTCTGTTTCCCCAGACGTGAATCAAATCCTCATTCACTTTATGGTTTGAAGCCTTCGTACTTTATTCTGTTTCTGTAGTTTTGCAGTGGCTATTGTGTATTTTCAATGTGCAGACATTGAGGACAGCGTGTGGAAGAGTTCACAAAATAATGTTGTATCACACTCTGACCAATCCTGAATCTGTGTCTTAGTAATTAATAATCATGAATAATTAACAAAGTTAATCCTGTGGATGCCTATAGAAATGCACACAGACGTTCTCACTGTGGAAATGTTCATATGGAAGCTTTTACGTGAAATACATTGTTTTGTTTACTTAATATCAGCTGTACCATGGTAACATGATCATGTGGTATGCGCATTGCGCTGCGCTGGGGCCGGTGTGTATCTTTGTTAGTGCTGGATATTGATTAAAATTTTAAGAATCCATTCCGATTCTCAAGATTTAAAATCGATTATCACGATTCGGGCGTTTTCAAAGTAGCACTAGGCTAACGTTACCGCTAGTGTCCAACGCCATGCTGTTTTAATATCTTCTATCTCTAGCGCGCATGCGTGAATTTAATGATGATTAATGATTTAATGCCCACCTGGACTTTTTTCCTATTTTAGCTGTGAAAAGGGCAGAAAATGTTAAAGGGTTAAATCCATCTTTGGATATACGGATTGATCTTTAGGAATCATTAGGAATCTCATAATCAGAGAATCGTTTTTTGGGGTCTGTGTGTATGCTTTGAAAGTCATATTTCCCGTTGCGCATTGTCTGTGTTTTCACCTGTGTGCGTGTGCGACACAGATCAGAGGAATAGTAAACGTTACCATGTAGAGACAGAAATGACTCAGTCGAGTAAATATGATAAATAACACGAGGCTGTTTAGGTAGTTTAATTAAAAAAAACTAAAAAAACGTGCAGACCTGTTCTATAGGTAAGGACACCTGAAATGACTTCTAATGTGATCTGGCGCTGTACAGAATATCTAATTAAATACAATTAACTTGACCGTCTGGGGGCCGTTGGGGGGTGGGGCACCCCCCTTGTATAATGACAGTTAATGTTAGTCATAATTTTGCCACAGATTGACTCAAGTCAAAAGATTACTAAAAAAATGTATCCAAAGAAAACAATTGAGTGCAATTTTCAGTATCATTCGATACTTATTTGAGAGGTTTCGCAAAAAGGTTTTTGCAAAAGTTTCATTGTCTTCATGGGTCGCTGAATGTAGACTGTCAGTCAGAACTTTCATTAATTTCATAAATATTCAATCTACAACACAACTGTACAATACATAGAGAAAAACCTAATGAACTCATATTCAGCTGGACTGCAGATGAATATGAGTGTTAAAATATTTGTGATCTTGATAGTTTCAGACATCTTTGATATTTATACACTGGTAAAGATGACAACGTTTCTGATGGAGATAAGTAACACAAAATTATGTTTGTGTTTACTGTTTCTAACAGGTTATGTAATGTTGTTCTAATCCAAAGATCCAAGTATTACACAAACCAAAGACAAATTTCTCCCCCTGTGTCAACAAAGTAATAAAGCCAATACAGCTGTTTGAACTGAAGAGAGTATTCTTTAACTTGTCCATCTATTACTCAGACAAAAAGGTAAGAGGTCTAAGGTCAGGCACTTGGTGCCCAGTGATTATGCAGAAATGACAAGAGCTAAGCTGACATAGTTTAGCTTCCAATGGTAATGTCTATGATTATGATAGTTAAACAATATTATATCTCACATACTTTGTCCAGCCAGCAAATATCCCCTGTGGGTGGGGTTTGCCCCACAATACCCAAAGAATTTACACAATCCATCAGTAAACTGTACAATTCTAAGTTACATGAATCCTGATTAATCTGATGTATTTCAGGTATTTCAAGCAGGATTTTATCAATCATAACAAAAATAATTATTATAACTGCAAACATGAGGCAGCACTAATCCTGGCTTGGTTAAGATCTCCCAAACTTCGTCTTTACAGGCTGACCAAAGCATTCATAAAGGTCTCTCCAACTTTTTAAGTCCATGTAGGGAGAGGTAAAGGTTTTAGGAGAGGAGCTACTAATGCAGGGGCATGTGAGGGATCCAGTCTGTGATCCAGATCCATGCAGGCCAGGGCCGAGCAGTTCCCTGGCAGACCACAGGGGCTGCCTAGCACAGTTTAAGCCACACACCCTACAAAAAGCTTATGAGCCAACTATGTTACATTTCAATGCAAGATGATGAAAAATTCTCGTCAAGCGGCTCATCTGTCTTCACATCCGCCTTCTGCCGCTTCCTCGCCCTATTCTCAAGACCACGTCCCCGACATAATGATTTCACCATTAATGTAACAACTACTGAAGCAGATTTGTCTTTTTATACAACAAAAAACATTTATTTTTGCCTCCATCGATCGATATCACAATCACACTGCTTTCGAAAGCCGACAAAGTGATTAGGAACTTGTGGTTTTAGTGCTGAATTGCATCCAGCTGACCAGCCAGGAATCTGATTGCGTGTATGAAATCATCTGATGCCAGAAAACACTATTCACGATAGGCCTTTTTTAGGTAGAAACAGGCGTCGATTCAAGTTCAAAACATTACAATAAAATACTCACCAAGTCCCTCATCCAGCACACGTCGGGAATTTAAAGAATTGAGGGTAACATCGGTGCAAGTCAGAAATCAAAAAAAAAAAAAGACGCCAGGGAACACGACGCAGCTAGCTAGACACTGACGTTAGCCTCGGCTACTTCTTCTAGTTTCATACGAAAAACGGTGTTCGGCCGCCCGGTTTATATCCAGCTCGTCTAGCAGCGTTTATCGGACGACGAAAAGTGAGTATTTTCCTGTCGATGTAAAGAGGGTGAAACTAGAGAGGTGGAAACCAAAGTGCTACTGTTGGGGGTTAACAACTTTGCTGTAAAAAGCGGCCTGTGATTGGACGGCACAGGCCACCAATCACCTGCCGAGAGCCGCTGGGCCTGTGGCGTCACGTTCCACAGGGGATGGAACGAAACGTGATTGGCTGAATCAAGTGTTAGCTTTTAGATGCAGTAGCTACACGTTAATGTTCTGCTGAAGTTATTTTACCCTTAGTCCAGCTTTAGGTTTTTGTTCACTTTACTTACAGTTTCCGTTAAATGAATGCTTAGAGAACTGCTTTAATTTATCAATATAATGTAAAATAAAAAAGTCATATCAGTGATCATCAGGCACATGCTGAGGGGTGACCTCAGGGGGCTCAACCCCTACCAGGCTCCCAAATCAATCAAAGGTGCCCCCCATCAACACAGGATACACAGAGCCAGATTTGAGGTTTTTCAGTAAAACCGTTTCCTTTTAAAGATATATAAAGAAAACATAGTTTAACATTTGGTTCTGAGGATGCAGAGGTAATGATATATTTCCAGGATAGCCAGTGAACCATTTAATTTTCCTCTAGAGGTTTGGTCAACGAAAGACAATTGTATGGATATTATCCAACAAAGTAGCTTTTCCCCTCAAGCCAGTTTTAAGTAAAACTGTGCATGATTCCACCTGTTTGTTGTTCCATTATTAATTTAAACAGAATGCAATTAAAACACGTGACAATTCATCGGGTAAACTAATAGTTTCCTACCAGTTCACCGCTGACGGTGCTTCTTCGGCAGGATGACCTTCTAGGTGTGAATCAATAACCTGTTTTCTCTTCAATCCTGAGTCTTGACAAACTTTCAGAATTTAACCCATCAGATTCAAACATTTCAAAACACAATGTGACACAGCAGTGAGCAATAACAGACCTCACTAATAACTTAGTGACTAAAATCGCAATATGGGGGGGATTGTTTTTAATTGTTTATTCAATAAATAATTGCAGAAATACAGAATTGCAAATGTGATGTGGAAATTTAAAAAAGGCACTTAAAACAATGGTGACAGGTGTAACCTTTTTTTCTTTTACAAAAACCAAAAACTCTAGTCCATGGTGTCTAAAACTAAATTATATTATCATCATTCCCATTTCTTTTCAATAAACAAATCAAAGCACCACAAGCGTTGCGGGTGAAAAACTGGGACTCTTCTCAGGTAGATATTCTACAACTAAAACAATGCATGTAAAATATAAGTTTGTTTAATGAGTAAACAAGGCAAGTTTGGGTGTATATTTGGCATTGCTGTGGAGACGTAAGGACCTGAGTTGGCTTTTAAATTAAGCACGTAAAACCTGGAGCCAAACAGTAATACTACTGTACACTGATGTCCTTTCACATAGAAAGTCAGATCAAGAAAAATCGCTTTTCTAGACGAAGATACATTTCAGTTGATTGTTCAGATGGATTAATTCTGGAGAAAAAATACAACATACATACTAACATCTTCAGTCCTGTTCCACGAATACATATATGGCTTTACAAAGAACCCAAAAACATACTGTACACAATTCACTGCTGCCACATATGGCCAGCTGGAGCTACATTTGAAGAGTTCAGTCCAAAGAGACGTTTAAAAAGGAGTGACACGTACTCGGTGATGATAACGGATAATACGACTGTTTCTCATCCGTTTCTAAAACACTGATGGATTGCCACCTTTTCAACATTGTGTATATGGTTATTTGGAAAGAAACCCTTTGTGTTGCCACTTAACATCCAATTCAACCCTCAATAAAACAATAATGGCTTGATGGTTCTATTAATAAAAAAAATAAAATAAAGGCACAGGTAGGTTTTCCCTGCCAGTCCCTTTGCGGAAATTTAAGAATATCTGTTCAAAACACATTTTCTCAAGTTCAGCAGAGGAAAAAACATAACCCCCACATTTACACAGACTGTACATGTTTCAGATGAAATAGAAGTTAAACAGACTGAAATAGTGGCAAATGCATCGCTATGGTTTGTTGTCTACAACAATAAAAACAAAAAAACAAAACAGTGAGTGTGAAAAAACCCGCCCCTCCCTTCAACCGAGCCCGATTTCTTTTCCATACAGTGTTGTCACAGTGAAGGCACAGCTCCATCATTTGCCTTCGTACTTTGGATTGACGACAGTTGTTACGGCACTTTTGTAGATTGGATTTTCACCCTGGGGACAAGACAAAAACACAAAGTGTGAGTGAAACATTCATGAGCTTTTAACTCTGTGATTAGGTCAACAAATCACAGCACGTCAATCCTTACAACCCAGTCTCCTAAAGATTACGTTCCTATGGTATAAAACCGCAAACCCGATTACGTTGTTGTAGGGAACATAACATATTTTATATTAGAGGGCTGCACATTGCGTCGCCTCTCTAGTGGCCACTTGTGGCAGTGCAACAAAAATCCCCAGCATCCAAAAAAGCTTTTTTCCATTGACTATAATGATAAAAAAACAGCCCCAGTTACAATCAAGATTGAGATTTACTCTACTATTAACGTCTAAAAGTTTTCCACAGCCTAGAAAAGTAACATCACCACAATGTAAATTCTATGGAGCCAGCAGTAGTGCACAGACGGGGCAGGTGCACAAACATTAGTGCCGGTACAGTTGGACATGGAGCACAGTGCAGAGGCAAACTTCAAAACCCAGAAAACTTTTTTGGTTTATCCTCCAGTTCTCATAACATCCATGATGTGCAGGTCTCCTTCCGCATTCCATTTCTGAATGATGATTGCAGACTACCACCACCTGGTGGTGTACAGAGTTACAACATGAGGAAACAGAGCAGTCGGTCTAAGTCGCCTTTAAATTGTAACCTGGTCGCAATTTATGTTTCTTATTTGCGATGACACCCTGTTGTAGAAGAACGTAATTTGTAGGAGACGAGTTAAATCTTCATGTGCTTCAGTTTTCTGGTGTCATGATAAACAAATTTCAAAAACAGGTTAAGATTAAGCAACAACACTAAAGGTTAAATAAGCTGGGGTTACTTTGTGAAGGGTTTAAGCAGCTTGACTGTGACTGCAGCGGTCGACCAGTGTCAGACAACTGCCAAACCTTTACTACTACAACCTGCACCGTGTTCAAATGATCTGCCCTATGCGACTGCACATTTCGTCTGGAGGGTGAAGTAGAACACATGCTTGAGCTGGTTAAAACAGACACGGCACAGGTGTGATTTTTGCCTTGAATACGTCACCCACAGCCCTTTAGTCAACCTTTTTAAATTATGAGCTTATAATATTCATTGTAGCATTTTAAGCCAAGTCAAATGTTTTTTACATGATGGAGTTTAATAAGTTTTGTTTAGCTGAAAAATATCCTCATCAGATAAACAGGATTTAAACCTTCATTTTATCTGAAACAATTCTGATGGACGATTTCTAAATGTATTATTTTGATTTGTTTGTATTAACATTTTTGTTTTACAAAAAGCCCAATATATTAAATTTACTTTAGTACAAACAAGTCACTTCAACACACAGAAACATACAATAACACTGCCACCTTTGCTTAAACATGCTAATTTCACAACATGCAGTCACTAAATGTTTCACTTCATGACACACAGACATTAAAACTGCAGTCTGCACAGACAAAGGTCATGCATCAGATGATACAAACTTTGGCCTAAAGAGCAGCAGCTTTATTCCCATAGCTGGGATTCTGGAACTGATTAATAGGACTCTTGTAAATGGGGTTCCCTTGCTGACATGGAGAAGGAAAGAGGGCAATGATGAAATGGAGCAAACAAGGAAAAGATTGTGAAGAGAAAAAGCAGAGAACACAAAAATAGGAAGGTAAATATTCAGTGCAGATCAGAAAAGGTCTGAGAACTATTTAACCTCTGGATCTAAACCAGTTAATCTGGTGTAGCATCAAGCAGCATTTTTTTCTTTCTGAGAAAAATAGATGCTTTCTGGATTTTCTTACTTTTAAATTTTCTTACAAAGGTTGTAAATTCTGATTTATCGTCATTGTTGTGCAAGCAAAACAAAATTAAAAGCTGTTGTAAAGCTGTTTGTGTACTGCTGTAAAACAATCCTCTGCCACGACTACGATGTATATCACACACCACTTCATGATGTCTAACACTTATTTTATTTATGCTTGAAGTCAATATGTTTAATATCTTGTGAGCTATGTTTCAATATGTTGATGGAGGATGTGTTTACTTTTTTCCGCCTTCTTACTGAGGGAAGTACTGTGGATAAAAATAAATCTAACACTGAAAACACAAAAGGAAGAGGAGAATTAACTACTATTACAAATATAACTTTGCATTGTGTCCAATTCTTCTCTTTAGAACGGGAAATACTGGCTGTGATTAAAGCCTCCTCCCATCAGATCATCAGCTCTGCTGCTGTAACTAACAACAGCGACCAGCAGTCAGCCTCTTTCTCTGCTTTATGGCCTTTTATGGTGGTGCAGTTGTATCATGTGGACAGTGGGAGGCAGCACTGGCAGCTGCTCCCTCAGTTCATAAAGAATAAACTGAACAGTAAGCAGCAGAGGTATTAGATATTTTCTATGAATTTTAAAGATAATTTCCTTCATTCATTTTCTAAATTAAAGCTAGCTTGAAATCTTGGGGTAACCTGTGATGAATGTATTCCTTCCATGTGACTCACCGTGTCCCACTTGGCGTTCATCTTCTCTTTCTCAAACTTTGCAAACTCTCGGCGGTCGTGGATGATCATGAGCAGTTTCCAGATGAGCAACAGGGCGAGGCCGATCAGCACGATGCCCGCCACCACACCTGCCACGATGGGGATGATGTCAGGTCCTGCCGGGCACTCTGAAACAGAGATCAAATAAAATCCAACTCTGTTTATAAAAATCTCCCTAAAATGAAGATTAAAGAAATATAACTGATAAATTACAGAGTTTTAAGGTTGGTTCTTTACATACATTAGAACCTCTTTCAACGAAACGGCGAAAATAACCGATGCGTGTGCAACTTTTAAGTAAATCAATTAAATGGGGGTGATGGCATCAGGAGATCCTTTCTCCCAGCGGCCATATAGCTGTACAACTGCTCCCCTTAACAACAATCATCATAATCATTATCTATGTCATCACTGTTTACTGCCTTCTACTCCTGGTTATTACAGATGTACTTTATCCATCTAGATTTCTGTTTCTAGAGATTTCTTTGCCTGTACTACTAGTATAAAACTGCAGATACCTTAATGTTAAAATAATCATACAAATCATCCAAACAGCATCACACTCAACATATGTGAGAAAGATGATACTGCAAAATTTAGTAGTCCAGTCTCACCCAGGTTCTCCACCACGTAGACCTCCTTGGTGTCATTCCTGACAGCATATGTGTAGTAGAACCAGCAGTCGTTGGCGTCTCGCTCTTTGCAGTGAGTCAGTGGGAAGCTCTGGTCTGTGGGCTGGGGCAGCTTGTCACGATCCTTCACTTTAATCAGCTGGAAGTACCTGCACTCCTGCTCACATGTGCTCTTCTTCTCGCCGGCCTCAAAAGCTCTGCACTGCACACATTCTCTGCGGAGACATGGATAGAAGTTTGACTCACTCTCCACAATCTATTCTGTTCAGCATAGACCACATCACACTGTAGCCAATGGGCACCTCGAGCAACATGAGCTACTAACTACACATTAGTGTATATATATATATATACACACACACACCATCAGAAGACGAAAACCATGACCCCTTCAATGATTTCTGATTTTTTTTTAACCAAACATGACCATGAAACCTTCATACTCACTTGTGCTCAGCGCAGACACCGGGGCAAGTGGGACAGATCTCACAGGTTGGACCCTGGAATTTGGCATTGGTGCATTTGCAGCTTCCGCATTCACAAGTACCGCGGCCGTTACAGATCTGCCCGTTCTTGGCGAGGCAGGAGGAGGTTTCCAGGGAGCAGTCGCAGGCGCTGCCTGTGTAGTTGGCATCACAGATGCACTTCCTGCATTCACAGCGTCCATGTCCTGGTAAAGCAGAGGCAACAGCAGGGGTCACCACAGACTTCACACTATAACCAGTGTCAGTGTTTCACATGATTTTATCCCTACAATGCTCACCTCCGCAGAGCTTATTGTTGGAGCGGTCACAGTTGAAGTTGTCACACTCGCAGTATTTGCCACTGTAGATCTCTGCAGGATTCTCCCGCTTCTTGCATTCGCAGGTGCCGCAGACACAGTCGCCATTGTTGCTACAGATATCTGTGCCATTGTCTTTTCTGCAGTTGGCATCCAGGTCCTCTGTCCGGACTTCGTCTTTACTACACTCGCAGACACGCCCAATACGCCCTTCATTACACCTGACAGGAAGCAGGAGATTAACCATTTCAGTAACAATGTGTTGTTAAAGTTGAACAAAAGAAAAAAAACACGTTTCAACCGTTTGAGTGAAGAACACTGGTCTGAATCAATGTGTGCCAATACCCCCTCACTTATTGGACCATGCACCATCCAAGTCCAATATCCAACATCTTTTGATAGCTGGACACTGTTAATCTACAGATCATCAAGGCTCTATGGTGCACGATTCAATAGGGCTGACCTACTAAAACTTAATGGCTTAGCACTTACTTGCACGCTCCACACTCAAAGGTACCATGGCCCTCGTTGCACTTTGCGCTGTTGGGCTCTCCTTTAGCAGCACACTGACAGTCGCAGATGAAGTTCAGAACCAACTCCACCTCCTCAGTGAATCCCAGCGGTTTAATTTTAATGCTCTCAGGCTTGCCATTTGATGGACACTTCTTTGATTCAATGGAAATATTGAAATACACCTGAAATGTGAGGAGTTTGTAGAGTCATTAAGTTGATAAGGGGCAGTAGCTTTAGGAGACATTTTCCAGACACTGATTGTTAGCCCGTGATGTGTTGTTTTGGAGTATGTTTGTGTATTTAACCATTTTGTCTCTGAATTTTTGGAATAACTCTCAACCAAAAGAAGATGCCAATCTAACGAAGGGAAACTAGGTGTTGGCGCTTTACACTGCTGCCAGGGAAACAGCTCTCACATATGCAAACACACTGCAACACAAAGCATCTTCTTTACCTCGTCGCCGATGGAGATGTTGGAGCACTTCCTGCCATTCTCCCCTGTTCCCACCACATCGTTCTTACAGATAGACTTGTAGGTGATGGAAACTCCCTCTGGCAGTCTGCCATTCTCCAGAATGACCTCAGATGACAAAGACTGCCCAAAAGAAACGACACATCAAATACTCAGAGGCCAGGAAAGAGGAGGGAGATGTTGATCTGATCTGCATTTAAGGAGCAGCACTGCTATGGAATTATGGACTTAATGTGTGACTTTAGTGCATAACGTGTGCAAAGTAGTATGATCAGTACAAAAGAATATATAACATAAAATGAATCAAGTGTATGCGAAGGGAAGAGATCTATACGTTATCTGTTACAGTGCAGCTTGACTCACATTGTAAGCATCAATAATTAGTTTGATCACGTTGCTGGAGTTGGCAGACAGCGTACCAACAGCTGACTTAGGTATAAGATTTTTCAGCTCCTGTAAGAAGACATAAAAGACGGAAGGTAAAGATTTAATCAACACATTTTACTGTTAATTGCTTAAAAAGCCAACAAACATTTTCCTTAAACGTCAAGTCAAACTGTTCAAGCACAACATTAATTCACCTTGTAAACAGGCTGGAATTCCTCAGTGACAGCAAAGATGGTCTGGATGTTGTGGTCGCTGAGTTTCTGAACCAAGTGTGCGATGGAGGGGTAGTCCTGTGTGAACAAACGCACAAGATAAGGTTAATAAAAGCAGAATACAGTCACACTTACAGCTAAAAGAATACAGTCTTATTCTATGTGGGTCTGTGTGACACATTGAGACCACAGGTGAGAAAAGGTCCATCGTCATGATAAGCTACATACATAGTAGTGACTCATGGTGTAAACGTTGTTCTCCAGATGACACTTTCCATCGTTGGGCAGGACGATGCCTCCCAGTTTGCCATCTCCTGCAAAGTGGAAACCAGCATCGGTGGAAAACACCAGCAGACGAGTTACGTTCCTCCAGCCGATTTGCTCCTGGGAGAAAACCAGGAGTTCATTAATATTTCACTCACACAGAAAACCTTCTTTTCCACACGGTAAAACTTGCTGCTCCTTCTTACCTCGCAGACCGCCACCTGCATAATGGCATCGAAGCCTCCCTCTGGAGAGTCCAGGTTTCCTGAGATCTGCTGCTGACTGACCAGGTTATTGAACTCAGCTCCGTTGTTTGTCAGCTTCAGGACGTTCTTATAGCTGAAGGGGCTGGTGCAGTTCTGGTTCCCTGTGCAGGGGTTGATGAGCCTGGCCGGTGTGGTGCTGATGTAAGGCATCACCGTCTTCTCCACAAAGGAGCCAAAACCTAAAAGGAGAAGAAATGATGTATTTTACTAAGAATTGTAGAAAATATACTCTTTTCTGCTGTTTTTGATTTGTTTATTTCAGGAAACTATCTTTACCAATCCTGAAATCTGAGGTAATAGCCTGCATCTCCCTCATGAGCTCAGTGCCAAGATTCTTGAGGTTTTCCAAATCGTCTTCCATGGAGAAGGACAGGTCCATAAGGTAATACAGGTCAATGGGGTAGTCCTCAGCGCGTTTGAATTTCAGCTGAAAAGTCTGGGGCTCACCTTTAGGACAAAAAATAATAATAATTACAGTTACATTGAATCTTGTGTTAAGATTAGTTGTATTAGATATATATTCTGGAAGGAAAACAACAATAAGACTGAGTGTTTGTCTTTTTCAAAAACATTTTTCACACAGAAATACTGAATAAAACATGTGAACCAGAGTCTTCACCTGCTCTGATAAAGCACCGACAGCTACAAGAGCTGAATATTTACCAGATCTGAGTGTCACTGTGAGTTTCTGCGGTTGGATCTGGGTGATCTGGTCAGCCTGCATTTTCTCATTGTCTTTCTTGCGGTTAGTGACGGGCTTGTTCTTGTTAACAGTGACACCTCCACGTGGGTTTTCAATTTTGGCTACATTACAATTTCTCTTCTTCAGGGACTCCAGATCATCACAGCGAGCTGACTTGGATTCACCCACAGTGAGGAAGTTCTGCAACAAACGCAAAACAGAGAGGATTATTTTTACATAACTAATTTCCTAAACTTGTTCTTTGGGCTTGAGAGGAAAACCTTCAAGTCGCAGGAATCCAATCTGTGACAGAATATCGTTTTAAATTTTGGAGTCAGGAAAAGCAGATTTTAACATCCAATTGATTTTTAGAGTTGAAAATGACTAATGACTAACAAATGTTTATTGGATAGCTCAACGGTGAGAGAAGCAGACATAAAACGGGTATGTATGAGTATGAGAGGGTGTGTCGTGCATCACAGGGTCCAAGCGGGACTCAAACTGGGGACGTTGTGGTTATGGGGTACACACATATACCAAAAGGCTACTATTGTGCTACTGAAATCAATCAATTAAATTTAATTAAATTTAAACTCCCCTTAAATCCTTTTTTATTCCTTTTTTTCCTACTGTTTGTAGGGAGCAGAGGAAAGAGTGGACGAATGATCATGAGGCCTGGCTAAGAACATACAGTAGATTGGATGCACATGATATCTGACAGCACACAGTGGAGAGCTTCAGACAATGAGCTCACTCAAAAGAAAAAGGAAAAATAAAAAAAACTTTGACCTAAATTTTTCACAACCACATGACCCACAGAGGCTGTTTTTCCTCCCATGCATTTAACTGTACACACCAGTTATTCAGAGGCTTCAGAATAAAACCAGATAATTAGATAATGTCTATACAGTAATAATTAGTAAATACTTTCTTATGCAGCACATCTTTCATGACGTTTGACTTCGGCAACATTTGTCCATGACTGTGTGTTGAGGGGATTAAATGAGGGACACTTAATGGGATTCTGTGGACTTCAGTGCTGGGGATACAAACACGACTGCACAAAATGAAATGCCATAGTGAAACAGCACATTCTGACGAGTCAGGAATCTGATAAGAGGCGTACAGACTAACAGGAATGCAGCTCAGAACTACACACATTCTCACCACTGAGATAAACAGAGACCCACATAAGTTTCAGTGTATTAACTCATGAAGCTAAATTTTATGCAAATACATTAATCGACACAGTCTATTTTAAGAAGGTGAAATGATATTTCACTTCCTCGACTGAAAACTACTGTGGATTTCTCTAGAAAACATGAGTAATTCATCATGTAATAAACTAACCTTGGACGTGAGCGGTACTCGCTAAAAACTCAGTAAAACACTAATCTTGCTGAAACAGGTTTGTCATTTTTGGTTGACAACTTTTTGATGTCTCGAGTTATTTGAGTTTGGGCCTAATCAGTTATATCACAGTAGAACCTGAAGAGGCTGCAAAACATTATGTTCACCGCATTTACTGCACAAATAAAAACACTTTGATGGCATGGCATGACGTGGACATCTACACCATCTGTTACTTGTTTGTCCTGCAGGCTGCTGCTCTGTTCCAGCTGTAACGGACAGAAAAAATGTTTCATCCAAGTCTGTTCACTCAGTGGTGTCACTGACTCGCCTTGGGTTCAGAAAACAACTAATTAAAGAGGATTATTCCAGAGGCCGCAGCACTGATGTTTAAAATAAATGGAGCAGCTGTCGCTTACTTGCCTTTAGTCAAAAGGCCACTTATTTAAAGAGTTTGTTTGGATTGTATCCGTTTTTAATGCAGGAGCCCAAACTTCAACTCCAGTGTGCTGCACATTCAAACAGTCAAAAGTGGTGTTTGCCATTTTTGTGCAAATGCTGCCACACAAAACTCTTTTTCACAAAAATACTTTTTCATTCATGTGATAAAATTGTTTAGTGGCAGCTCAACTGAATTAACTCACTTCGTCTGTGCACCACCCACACGTCTCGGCGACCTGGATGCATTCCCCGCATGACTGAGCGTTTGCTTTGATGCATATGCTTCCCTCTGAAAGAGACGACACAAGATTCTTTTCAGCCAAGATCACAAAACAGAATTTCCATCACTTCACTGCAGCTTTGCTTTTTGGCTGAAAAACAGTTAAGGAGAAGCCAGAGTGTTGCTGAGAAAAGCTCCAGATAGTTCACCAACAGATGCCAGCCATGTTTTTTATATATAAACCAGAGTCATGAGTGAAGAAATACAAAATTTAAACAAACGAAGTAAGTTTCCAAGTCCATTCTGCTTTCTTACCTTGTTGTGCTAAGCTGCCACCAAGAACCACTGATAATACTGCTATTAGAAGTAACCGCAGATCCATCTGCAACGAGAGGAACAGAAGAACTGAGTTAGATCAGGAAACAGGTTTACATATACACACATGCTGAAAATGTCTCATCAAACAGTATGGGATTTATTATGCAGAGAATAAAATAACCTAAAATTGAAATGGCCTCATTCTACCACAGCTGCACGACTGCTATGTTATAGTTTGGGTAACAAATAAATTAGTTGTGATTTCAGAAGCACAGAGATTCAAACTGGGTGGCACCTTCAGCAAAGTGTGATCACACCTCTACGAGGTTGTGTGATCTCATGCTACACTAACAAACCAAGGAGAAGGTTTGTTAGTGTAGTATTACATTTGTATACCAGGCTTCAGTCCAGTATTCCTATCTGTATGTCCACTACAGCTTAGATTCATGACTTCTTTAACTCTTATGTCAATGATCAAACAAAAAGGTCTTAGCTGCTCTAATCATTTTTCCTGTTCAGTCTTTGTTCTGTGCAGACAGTCAATCTAAGGCCTGAATATTACTAAATAAAGTATTTTTAGTATAACATTTTCTGTGTTGAGTTGGAATAGAAGTTAGATGAAGATGTCATATTGTGCTTAAAGAAAAGGGACTGAGTAATTTTGGTTTGATGCTGCTTGACATTAGCAAGAAAGAACAAACTCTTGGTGTCTAACTACCAGTGAGCGTGCAAACATGTTCACCACAATCTTTGGGCCTCTGGGGACACAGCTTCACTAAAACCATAATGTGACCACTTTAAGTCCTTTAAGTCTGACAGAAAAGAGAAGATGATCAAACAATGAGTTTGTCAAACTGTTCTACTGTTAACACAAGAGCTAATAAGTCTTTAAAAACAGAATTTCAGTGAGGACTTGCTGAATAAAGGTTCTGGTGAACAACTGTATGACACTGTTGTAATGGAGGCGCTCTTCATGTCGTTTCATGTAAAGACTCTCTTCCTGATGTTGAGGTGAAACGCCTCATTCACAGCAATGTGGAGGAGGGATTCACATTTTCCTTCCAAATATGGAGGAATAAGATACACACATTCAGCTGGCATCAGCACTCCTCTGAACCACCACACAGCGGGCTTGTTTTCTGACTGAGGTCTGGAGAGTTTCATGCTGTTACAGGCCTACATAAATATAGCTACTAACCTCAGCAGGACATTTCAGATAAGGCTCGCAAGAAAAGAGACACAGAATAAAAACAAGAGGAGTGAGACGTTTAGCCAGGGAACAAACAGAAGCTTCAATATCAGGAAAAAAGCCTAGGATTGAATAAAGGGTTCCTTGAACCAGACATGCAAAGATAAAGAATATGTCTAGATAAACATTAGCAGCTAAAGACTGCAGCTAACTTGGTGGTTCTCACCTGATGTTTAACAAACCTAACAAAGTAATTTTGTGCAACTTCTGCAACTCCACAGCAGAAAACAGAGAAAAGAGGTGCAGTAGGTATGTTCGTGTATATTCCCATATTTGGTCGTGTTGTTTCATGCCTCATCCTGAAGCTACCTCCCCAAAACTCTAGTGACACACTTCCTCAACCGTCTCCCCTGTTCTCCAACTCAGACGAACATTTTGTGCATCTGGCTCAGTGAGACACATAAGAAGCCAGCAGACAAGTCAAAAGCTGTGTCCTGAAACAGCCTAAATGTTATGCAATGAGAGGAGTGAGACGTACAACTCCACATTCTGCAGTAGATGCAAAGAGATGCTCTGAGGGTACAGCGTCAACACAACCATATTCTGACCACACTGCTGTGGGCAAGAGTAAGAAAACAAACACGATGGTGAATAGATTAATAAGAAAAGGCACACAAAGATTTGGAGTCATGATGGGTAGAAAAAGCCTAACGTCTAACAAACAGAGCAGATCAACATGATGTAGAAACTCTCTTTTGATTATTTCTGCTCATCAACAGACACCGTCCCTTTAAAACACATTTACTGACTAAAACATGACACAAACCAGAACTCTGTTTGTGGCAGGGCAGACAACCGTTCAACACACCCATCGTAACGCTTATTAAAACTGAAAACCACACGAATACTTTCTACTATTAAGGCTCCTCCCTGGCATTCCTGAGCACCAGCTTTGTTTACTGCTCCGGGGCCGCAAATTGCAGAGAGGCGACAGATTGAGAGTGTAACGTTTGTGTGCCACATAACAGCACGGGCGGAGTCATTTCTGGTGCTGATCCTAGGGCACGATAGAGTTGTAACGAGGTTTGCTTCCGTCTCTGTTCCATTCAGGAACTCAACCTTTCTGTTCTTCTTTATTTACACCCACTCGTTTGTTACTCCCACAGCGTTAGAAACTGTTAATCATTATATTCCTGCTGGAGAAGCGGCGGGACATAAAAGCCAGAACTGCTTCACCCACCAGCAACACAGCCGACAAGAGCTGAGTCTAAGGCCTGTTCCTCAACATATGGAGAAAAATAGGAGTTTATGTCTGCAGGCGTCTCTCTCCCCCCGTCCCTCTGGGTTGTTTATGCATTTCCTAAATAGTGCCATTGCTGATATCTGTTGTTGAAATAAACTATTCATAATAAAAGGAAATGATGGTAACCACTGTGCTTGAAAAATAAACAATTCACCAAGTATCAGCTTCTGTCTAATTTAATATAGTAGCCTGTGCAGCTCGAGTTGTAGAAGTGCAGCATTATTCATTATTGTCCTGTTTTAAATCCAACACTCCTACTCTACCTTTCAAACGTCACCCTCCACCGTCAGGCAGAGACTAGCGTCTATGAAAAGCAGTGACAAATTTAAGAGACTAATATTTAGAGTAACAGGCATAAACTTTGTGGCCTCATGTCTCTGTATGGTCATGCTGCAGAAGACAGAGGCAGCACATGCTCTGTGTTAGCATCACGTTTTCATTTATAATTCATCCTATTAAAAATAACCAGAGGCTCTTTACAACATAAGCACACTGACTGAGACTGAGGATTTCTCACACAGACTGAGGTAATCACTGAATTTCCTCCAACATTATATAGATGTGATTATGCACACTTTATAACAAAGCTCCACTCCCAGCCCCGACAGAAACGGTTCTGGACCAGCAAAGAGTTGTTGCCACTGTTTTTCTGACCATGACAAAATCATGTGCAAATTTGTAATTCATGGTAATAAAAGTTCATTTTTAGCACTTTAAGTTGATGTGATGAGATTAGGCCGTAAAAAAATAAGACACCACTTGTGTCCTACATTTATCTAAAATCTGCAAGGTCAAAGTGAAAACATCACAAGTATGAATCTCAGCATGTTGAACTGAAACCTGTCTCAACAGCAACCATGAGCTCAGTGCAATGTTTTCATGCTTCAGTGTGACTGTGTAAACACAACCCGTTTCCTAAAAAACTGCCAAACAGTCAAGCTTCCAAAATAGGCAATAGAAGCGATGCACAGGCCCAGACAAATATTTCATTATTCCAATGGCTGCTGAAAGGCAGAGTCTGCTGCTCATACAGGTCAGAGGTCTGAACGTGCGCATCGGGGAGCAGAGTCACAGTCTCTCTGATGTCAATCCACTGAGAGGACATCTAAGCAGTCCAGCAAAGAATCAACTTCCTGTCTCACACCACTTTACAGCAGCATTAGGTATCTTAATGAGACAACATCACTTTTGATGGACACTGTAGCTTTAGATGATGGTGCATGTTGCACGTATCCACATTACTGACAGTATCGACAGTCAAGAATGTAAAATACACACCAGTGAGGCCGGTTACCCAAAATGCTTCCATGTTAAAGTTACTACTAAGTATTCAAAGTGTCAGTGGCTCTGTGTTGTTCGCATTAGTGACAATGATCACTGCTATGCAGCACTTTCCTGGAGCAAACTGTGGTTCTGCTTTATATCACGTGGGGATCTTCAATCAGCAGTTCTAAATTCTTACACTTCAGGAGATCTGGGAATTACCCCAGTCCGGATCAGCTTCAGTCGCACTCAGAAACAGGAGGTGAACATAAGTGCTCCGACTCAGACGTGTGTCATCACCGCCTCTTTGTTTACCCATTCCGCCGTTTATTGACAGAGATGCAGCTTCTTATCAAGTATTACTAACAGAGGAAACTCACTGTGCAAAGTCTGAAGAGACAGACTTCCTCTTGGTAGGGGCTTAGCTTGGTCTGCTGAATTTTTACATAAGCTATTATCACTATTTATACTACCACAGCAATTACCTCAGCTGGGAGCGGCAAGAACAAGGTCTCATCAACTACTGGCCTGTGGGTGATATGTAGCTAGCATATGTGTGTGGCGTTCAAATGAAAGATATTTCTAAGCTCTGCAGATAATCAGCCAACCTGAGCCCCCTGTGAAGTTCTCAGAGTCTGAACAGACAATAGTGCACCACAGCCCATGAGAACGACCTAAAGCAAGCCTCGTAAAGTTTCTCCACGTGGTTTATGTACTGGTGTCATGGAAAATTTGAGCGGGTCAGGCATAAAAATAAACACGAAACATATGCATTCACCTACAACAAATACAAAATATACTTCCTGTGTCAATGTTGTGCACAGTTATCCACAGTTTCCCCTGCTGCACACTGGACGAAAACACAATGGCACATGTATCTAAACAACTGTGATCACCTCAAGACATCTGGCCCTCAATTTCAAAAGGTTTAACCCTCCAGTGAAAATGCCAGTTTAACAACTACGTCAAGATTTTAATGCCACACGTAGCTGGTAAATTTAAATTAAGTAACACAGAACAGCTAAAGCTTGTGATTCTTCATGGTGCACACATCAGAAGTAAACCATCATGAGCTAATTGCGAAAGCTACCACTAGTTCCTCGTTTCATGCATATGCAGGTTAACCACACTGATGACCACACACACTGATGGGCTCTTTGTTTTCTCATGAAAAGAAAAGCTTGCGTGTTGTTCAGGTTCTGCATTTTTAAGAACAGGTGATAATCACAGTTCAGCACAAACTCTATTCCCTACTGCTACTTACAGTTGTTCCACTACTAATCACTCACTGGCATATGTCAGTGCTCTGTACTACTGCATGGTTTCTGTATTTTAAACTGTGTTGCCAGATGCACACCCACGTCTCAGATACATGGAATCATATATAAACTAATGCATTAAATCACACTTTAGTTTAACAGACATTATTTTATTTTTCTCAATATGAATAGGCAGGTCTATAAAACTTCCCAGGACCCAGTGTTAGGAGTAGGAGTAGAAAATATCCACAAGTAAGCATCACTGGGTAGAATAACCCATTTTTAACATAATCATGAATATATTCTGATGATTTTAGACCTTACTTGGAACCACCAAACTACATACTGGCATTTGTTGCTGAATACATACCTCTAATCACATTATGAGTCTAGTTTTAAAGATATGCAGATATGTCAGACAAGTCACATTATGAGTGCACAATTTAACTAACGGATTAATATTGCAATAAAATGCAAAGAAAGCACAAAGTGAAAGGTGGTGTTCAACACAAGATGCTATTGTTCATGCTGGGTGGGTCATCTGGAAGTCCACAAAATGGGTTAGATTCCCACCCCCACCCCAAGCTGTTTGCCACCCGGTGAGCCACCCAGCCCCCACCTGTTTCTGAAAGTCACTCTCAACCCAGGAGGTCCCCAAACACAACCGAGCCTCACTCTGCATCCATTTCCTTAATTAAACCACACCCAAACGCCACTTTTTCTCCCACCAGGCTGATCAGGAATCAGGAAGAGACATCTTTACCAAGAATGACCATTTTTCTTACAGAGATCTCCATGATATGTTTAGGCTCATATATAATCAAAGTCAATGCCCCTGAAGGCTATATTAACAATGTCTCAAAAGAAAAATAAAGAATAAAAGAATAAAAAATAATAAAGAATCCAACATATTATATCCTGAGATGATACAGCAGACTGATTTTCTTAAGACTTTCAAAATGTACAGCTTGAATCTAAGTGCGTTTTTGGGGGCTTCTCTGTCATAAGGAGGAGATCCAAGCCTCACCAAGGCCTCCACAGTGAGATGAGATAACACATTCCACATTTAACAAGCTCCATACCGTGTCATGGAAAAACTATGTGGCAGAAATATGGGGGGCTTTTTTCACTTCTTTCCACCTTTAACACAGAGTTCACTGGGTACGTTTGATGTAGAGTGAATATTAGGACAGTTCTGGCCTTGGAAACTTGATGACGTTCGTATTGTCAAGTTTTAAAAATGCCACTCAGGATTCCTGCTGGCTTGGTTTTAAAGTCTATGACCCAGATATGTGAAGTTACTGAGGCTGGCTTTCATCTCCAGCACCTTTTAATGTAATACAAAAAAATCTGATAAAATAGATTCACTGACTAATACTTTACTTTGCTTGGCAGACGCTTTTATCCAAAGCGACTTACATGGAGCTAGTGATGAG
The DNA here is from genome assembly GCA_034779795.1 of Ctenopoma multispine. Lineage (NCBI taxonomy): Eukaryota > Metazoa > Chordata > Actinopteri > Anabantiformes > Anabantidae > Ctenopoma > Ctenopoma multispine. Next base: position 20,217,625 of record JAUYWH010000009.1, on the reverse strand, counting down.
TGTCTGGCTCAGAGACACACCTGGTAGGGGATGGGCTAGGAGTCAGGCTGGGATTTGAACCTGCGACCTTCTGCATCCCAGTCTGACGCTTAACCCATTGAGCTACCAGGCACATTTTATAACTTAATCTATAATGTTCCAAATGTGGTATCTTCAAATCATGTGTTTAGAGAGATGAACAGGTCAAACTGTTATATAAGAGCAGATCCTAATAATTAAGACGATGAAATGTGCATTGAATTTGCTCCACTAATGTTCCACAGATTGTTCTGTTGTCAGTCATATTCATGCACATTCTGTACTTCTGCAACAACGTCTCTGAACCAGCTCTAATCAATATTTTTATAAGAAATGTCAATAGAGGGGGTTGTTCATTGTGATGAGTCAACAGAGAACTACCAGCTGAGTCTGCGGCTCCACTCTCCTTTACACAGCTTTATAATGCATTCCAGCTCATTGTTTCACGTTCCAACCATACTTTTCCTGTTGTGGTTCACGATCACTGTGTTGTTTTTGACTGAAGCAATCAGACACAGTTATCAACTAGCTAGTTAACATAGTTTTAGCATTAAATGAAAAGATATTGACAACAGATCTTAAAGACGGTGAATACTGGACCAGACGTGAATGTAAATGTTGCTCCATAACTGCAGGATGCAAAAAATTTATTTCCAGTTCCCACAAAATGATGGTCTGAGTTGAGCATCTGGAACAACATTTAGCACACAGTCAGACTTCCATACAAGGAATAAAGGGAGAGTGCTTCCTCCAACACTCCCCCCCTTCCACTGCTGGTTGTCTGGCCCTCCCCACCGGAAGAGCCGTCATTCATGACTCATATCTGACATGTCGGGGGGGAAGGCTTGGTATTGAGTAAGGCTTACCGACCCTTCAGACTGCCCCGGACACTCCCAGCTCCCCATCGACTGCTGCTCACCGTGTTTAAACATCACAACAATGTAGCTACGGGAAGTGAGTCAGTGATTCAGCTCCGGTCTGCAGACACAGCTCCCCTCTTGAACCAGCTCATATCATCTGCTGCAATTGCATGAGACCCAAAGGCGAACCAGCTTTCACACCTCGATACAGCACTGTTGCTATATTATTATGATACCAGGGCAAGCTAGTAATTAACCCGTGGTATTATATTTCCACGTCTCTAAATGAGGCGTTGCAGCAAGAATTCGCTAGGCACATATTACCAGTTTAAAATGAGCCTCAACAAATCCAGCCTCACCCTGATATTCACAGGGGAGAAAACATCTCCTCCGGCTGGGATTCCTTTACTGGAAGTGAACAAGGCAGGCAAGACCAGTCTTGTCCCATTACCGCACAGACAGCAGTCCTGAATCAGACCTGTGGGCAAGGCTGAACTGGAGGATCTAGATTCTGGTTAACCAAGGTGGCCCCTGCTTTAATACACCTAGATCTCACTGCGTCCTCAACCACAGTTTATACAGGCCGTATTGTAGTTTCAGCAGAATGGGGTCAGTATAGTGGGTCTTTTTTTTTTGGTTTGTTTTCTGGTTCTCCATGTCATGCAAAGGTATAAAAACATCTGAAGTAAATCAATCGGAAACATCTGCTAAATCTGGTCGTCAAAATGACTCAAATGGTTGAACTACATTCCTCAAGAAGACCAGGCTGCTTTGAAAATACAACTTTCTTTTCTGAGATGAGTTAAAAATAATCCTGATTAATTACTCACTAGTCATTTTTGGACATCTTGCGTTCAGACCATGTGCTTCTTTTCTTATAAATATGTGATTTGATGAGCTCTCCAGCATATAGTTTAAATCTAAATTCAGTCTCCTGTTCAGATAAGAAAGAAGGTCACATAATTATAACAAAACCTCGAGTGTTTAGGCCCATGACAACTCCCCACAACCCAGAACGACTTCATGAAATATCCTGTTCTGAGTGACTAGCAGTTTAAACTCATACAAGGACAAAGAAAAACGGAAAGTCCTCCCATTTAAGATCACGGATAAAGAAGATGTTGTGTGGGTTTTTTGCTAATAAAGTTGACTGAAATGATCAGTGGGGTTTTTAAACAACCAGTCGATCAAATCTTAGGAGCTTTAACGTTTTACAAAGAGGAATGAGACGGAAAAATACAGTTGAGTAGAAAAACCGCAACAGAATCCCTTTGGAGAAGTCTACACAAACCACATACGGGTTTTACACAACGGGTAAGATGTGTTGAAGCTTCAGGATGAGAGTCAGCATCATAAAAGTTAAATTTAACCCTCTCGTCCTGCTTAAACCACGAATACAAAGCGGATCTATGGCCTACTTTCTGTACACAGCCCAAACGAAGATTTATGGACGGGGAATACTTGATGTGTAGGTGGGAATAAATCACCTTTCCACATGCTGTGTTGATATATAAACCGTGTAATCGTGTAAACAGTGAGGACAGTGTCGTTCTTTGCTAGCTAGCTAACGTTAGTTATTGTTCACCCACACCCAAAGTTTGTCACTGCAGACAAACATTGCTCTCGTCTCCGCTTTTTGGTCGTTTTCGGTCCGCAAACCGGTCAAATGTGACACATTTAAGTTAAAATAACCGAACTTACCTTATTTTGCCGCTTTACTGTCGTTTTCGGTGACTCAGAGTAACATTTGTTCCCCCCCAGCTGTCCTCTTTTGAAGAAATAAAAACGACTACCGACGCGGAGACTAGCTAAAACTGTTATGAGGGTCCGCTTTGTTTCAGCTAACAGCCGCGCCGCTGCGACGAGCCGGGGACGTGACCGGTTAAAACGCGGGCGGAGCTGCTTTTATTAACGTTTAACCCGCACAGGCTGTGTTACGAGTTAGATAAGGATTGATGAGTCCCCAGCTCTGCAGATCAACGTCGGCTCTGACACTGCGGCTGAAACGTTTTGTTAATGACACAGTCCAACCTTCGTTACTAAACCCCACCTAAACAGGAAGGTCGGCGGCATGTGTAGGGCAGGCGAACAAGCGCACCGAGCCGTGAACTCGTCCTCACCTCGGATGTGGTGTCAGTTCACATAAAACCTAACGTTACATACGACGTATACACAGGGTGAAATAAACTGTTTACATGTAGTTTATACAGTAAACATTGTACTAAATCCACATATTTAAGCAACAGGTAATGGATAGCTGGAAAACAGGGAGTGCAGGACCACTGCCCTGTAGGAGGTAGAGTTGGGTACATAACAAGCTGGGGACCTGGATTTCTGGCTTCTTACACTGATTTTAGGGACGTGTCACCTCACTGGCAAAATCTCCCATCTTGGTTCACCTGAGCTGGGATCTCTAACATCATGCGCTCACATTATTGGGGTATCACACTGCTGTACAGGAAAGGCAGCTCAGACCAACTGTCAATCAATCTAGAGGAGCAATACAGGATCCATCTGGGTGGACCATCAGATACTTGAGGGGTTAAGGGGGTTTGCCCATAGTCAGCATGTTTTTTGTAAATTGTGTTGTGGACGGTGCTGTGGGAGTAAGGGGTGTTGTGGCCATTGTTACAAGACATCTTGTTGTTGTACACCCGGACTGAGTGTTGCATCTGCATTCTTTCCAAAAGGTCAGACATGTTCACAAGTTGGTACTAGGATTGTCCCTCGTCACAGATCCTGTTTGTACAGGATTTGAAGGTGCAGCAGGGGAGAAGAGAGTCTGGTTTGGGAACCTCAGAATAACTTCGGTCTTTTTTCAGATGATGTTCACTTCATCAAACCACAAACCTTCAACATGCACTGGAGTAGTTTGTATCCAAGAGTGAAGTGGCTGGAATGATAGCCAGCAACTTACTGTTTACACCTAGAAAATGGTGGATTGCTCCTTTAGGGTTGGAAGTGAGTTGCAGTGTTGTGGTAAAGAACCAGAAGGCAAAGCTCTCAATATACTGACCGGTCCAGTCCTTATCTAGAAACTAGGAACATCTCTGCATCAACTTGGAGAAGCTGGAAAACGTTGGGGAGAGGGACAGAATATTGATGCACCTTCATCAGGCGCACGCAAAGGTGATCAGGAAGCAACAGCTGATGAATCCTAAGTGGGCGAGATTTAACATCAACGCAAATTGCAGACATACATTACTACATTACCCAGAAAACTCCAGTTCTTTGAAGGCTTTTAAAGCACTGTTCAACAAACGTTCATTTCAACTTTAACAAAACCTTTCTTCACAGTAATACTGTCTGTTCATGAGTGGACTACTAGATAGGGCTAGCAGCGAACCTTTGGCGCTGCCTGGCATCTTGGGGCCTATGGCCTTGGGTCTTCGGTCGGTTGGCCGGTCCACATTTAATGAAGTCACATATGTAGTTTTAAAGTCACAGAACTCAGAACAGTGTATAGGACCAAAGCATCATATCTACTGGCACTCTAAGGGCATCAAGGTTGGTTTTTGTTATGAATCTGTTATTCAGAGGGTCTGAACAAGTGTTAATATGGTAAAATGTTGGAGTGTATTGCTTACTTGTGGTAAAATAAGAGAGGGACTTGGATTTAAAGCAGGTAAAACAGTGGGATAATGTTTCATTGGCAATAAAATCTCTTACACATAGGACTACAAATCTAAACACAAATAAATATGAACTTACGACACAAGTGACTTCAAATAAATATTTTGATGATATGAACAAAGACGGCTAGCTTTAACACGTAATCAAATTTTAACTAACAACTAAAGCAGCTTGGTGAAAAAAAAAGAGAAACGTGAAGTAACATGAGAAGTAATCAGTTTAAAATCAGCAACACCAGATCAAGACCAAGAACCAGACACACATAGGCCAGTGAGGTGGCGAAGGAAGAGTGGAGGGCGTGCTGAGGGTCAGATCACCACATTTAGCCTTTCTAATCACTCTATGATGTATGATGAGTATGTAACAGCTGATGCTGCCAGTTGGCCCAATGACACATGAAGTCACTGTCTCCATTACACATCGTCACTGAACACTCATCCTGCCTGATAATATGTCCAGGAAGGCCGGGCACAGGGCTATTTTCAGTGTGAGTTTCACACAAGTTCATATCTGAGAACAAGTGAACACAATCAGATGTTTCCACAGGAGCGCTGCTTTGCTGGAGCGAAATGTTTTGTCACTGGACCGTGCCAGTTGTTTTACTTTACCTTTTTGTAATATTCTGAAGCACTGACAAGAAGGCGAGAGCGTGCAGAAACTACTGCTGCACTGCAAGGGCTTCATAATTTCAACTGTTAGGCCAGTGGAAAGAGTTGTGCTAATGTTTCAGATAGTTTAAATGATTAAGAAAATGAGGAAACACCAAAAACCCTGGTGGCTGATACAACTTAGCTGGTTGCTGCACTGAAACTCTTTGCAGTACAGAAACAATACAGAAAAGAGAACACGTGAGCTGGTACTGAGTGGGAACGTGGTATAGCGGCATTTTGTGCAGGAAACCTCAAACCAAAAACCACATGAGCGAGTTCACAATATCAGAGCTGAGCTGAAGGCTGTTTACTGTAGCTGATGTAGCTTACAGCACATTATTCCCTGAGCAGTGCAGGACAGTTTGATGACAAAAGCACTTTTTACTTTTGTGTCTGGTAGAGGTTCTACTGCCACTCTGTGGTCAGAGCATGATATGACCAACATAAGATGATGCATCTACTGTATTCCTGCAGGTTTGGTGAAAAATGAAATATGATCTGATCCTCACCAGAGTCACGGATATCAACAGACACAGTATTTCTAAGCTGATCAAACACAAACTGTGCTGCTCTTCTATCTTTATTGAACACATTTGTTAAACATACAGAATGAGGGAGGAGAAAGTGAGTGTTCCTGTAGCTGTGGATTGGATCTGCAGTAACTTTACTTGCTGTACCACCCTCTCAGCTTTTGCTGAGCGTCAACCGGTGGACAGGCTCCCTGACATTATCCTGCTGGACACCTCCTCCTTCACGATGGAAAACCGTCCAGGTCCAGAGGCAGCGAGAGCCCCCTCCACCGTACTTCACCTCTGGGATGATTACTTACTTTTTCCACCATCACTCTGTATATTTAACCACTGTGCTCAATAAAGACATGAGAGATCATGACTGTCTGTGTTTTACCAGCTTGAAAATATACATTTATTTATTTTTGTGACTTTTGGTGAAGATTAAAATATTTTTATATTTTATGACCAATTAATGCAGAAAACCAGGACATTCATACCCATCTATAAAATAGTATACTCAAAATAAAAAAGCTCCTGTTGAACTTGAACCTTAACACTTGAAGTTGAGTGGTGAGGTAACACTCTATAATCTAAAATCCCAGCTTCTGAATGAATCGAAGTGATTCTGAACTGAAGTCACACAGGTTCAAAGCTGGTAAAAACTAAAACATTATGTATACTAAGTCCACAAAACGAGACAAACTGTTCACAAAGCCGTTTCATTTCTTGGAAGAGTTGAAAATCCTTCACTCATCAAACTGAAACCACTTATTGAAGTAGGAAAGAGACAGTAGAGCAGTTTTTTTTATTTAAAACATTTATTTGATCCAATTCTTTGGAATGTAATAGTCAATGATCAGAGTCTGAGACAACAGAGATGGATGAGTCTGGGAGCTGACCATGAAGTCAAAGTACAAACAATACTTTTAGTCACTTAAGGCCTCACTGCTTTTCCATTTTTTTAACCTTCCTTTCTTATTTTTTCTGGATGCGAGAGAGCAAAAATACAGAAGCAGTACTGAAAATAAAACTTTTTTTTCTTGTCATACAAAGAAAACAACAGAGAAAAACAATGGCACGTACATCAGTGACAGTACAAAAACACAAGGTGATATTATACCAAGTAAATAAAACTGTTACGCTTCAAAGAGACGCATATAAGCTTTTTCAAGAATGAAAAACATCTCTGTATATTGTACATTTCAGAATTATACCATTTTCATCTGAAACGTTGTTAAAAAGAAGCAACGATAACACTGACTCCTCTTCTTTCTCTCTTTTCATAAATCAACATCATAAACAGAGTTTTCTTTTTTAAATATATCAGTGCAACATTTGTTTTCACGTCTTGTGCTGCAGCATCCTTTCTTGTTCAGGCTGAAACAGCGGAAACACACACTCCCGCCTGGAAAGTCAGGCTAAAAGGACATTTTAATGATCGTGTGCAGTCGATATTTTGCAGAGAACAAAGAGTTAGGGTTTTAAGAGGGAATAATGAGCATCTCAACAGTCAAAGCAGCAGAATTTGATTGTAAATGTTCACTCAGTTGTTAGTGAAACCAGACAAGGATTTGATTTAAAAGAAGAAAAACCCCAACATGTCTCATGTTAAAGGAGTGAAATGAGCTGTGATGCTAAATAAATGGCAGACAAACAGTCTCACATCAGGTTTTAAACTCACATAATGGTACATAAAAAAATGGGCAGATTTACGTTGCCGCCGTGCAGAACAAACACAAACGAGCAGCAAGTAAAAACTGTCTGGTTTAAAAGCACAGAAAGAACCAACAACACCTGCTGCAGGTTCACAGGGTTGTTCTGTCATACCAGCAAGTTAATGACGGGTGAAATGTCTGGTTTTTATGACACAAACCTTCCACCTACAGTACTGTGAACAAGTGGTCTGCATTGCAACACATTTATCTACAGAAGCTCAAACACTATGAAGCAATAGTAGCAGCACAAGGTGCCGTTGTTTTCAGTTTTTAACCAGAGCTTAAAAAACTGAGACTAGTTCACAGGAAACAAGTAAATAAGAGGCTGCTCCTGGGAAGTAGACTGATGAGAAAAGTGGGATAAAATGCTAATTAAGCTGCATGAGAATCCCACAGATTAACAGATTTCCTTTCTCTGCCTGTGACCTTTGCTGAAATCCTGTTTTCTGTTTTGATTTCAACAGGAAAATGAAATTAATGAGCTCCACGGTTTGATAAATGTCGCTGTTGGGTTCCTGCTCTGCTCTGATAAACTAATTGACTCTTATTTGGCTGCGAGTGTAACAGCAGCTCAAGTGGAACGGACACACGAGGCACCTGACGGGGTCGCTAAACATAACTTTACTCACATCACCAACATTCTCTTCTGATCGTCCACAGTGAAACATCATGGTGATATTAAAGTCAGAATCAGGTCCTTTCACAGCTCACAGAAGATGCTGCTGGACCACCAGCAGTCATTTCAGTGAGCACATCTCTGTCCTGCCGAATCCTGGCATTTTACTGGTAACTGAGGTCGTTCGTTTTACCCTGTACACAAAACGTTATTTCCCATGAGGCATTTCTCCATAATCTCAAAACCTTTTCTATGGTTATAATGAAACAAAAAACCCTCCTGATGACGGAACACAGCAACACAGTTCACAAAACCAGATCACATTAGTAAAAGAAACACAGCAGGTTTGTTTTTCTATCTGCTGGTCTTCTGTACATTTTCAGGGTTTCGAACACTGGGGCGAGTTTGATTGTAACACAGAAAGGATACTGCGGCACTAGTGTCTTTTTCTGTTAAAAAACAAAACAGGGCGATCAAATATATTAAAACCTATGTACAATATGCTGGATGTGTCATGTGCCATGAAAACGAGGCAGTCAGGGCTCCTACACTTCCTTTATGTTGAAATGTTTTCCGAAACCTAAACGTTAACATGGATTTAAACATGTTAATCTGTGTCAGTACGACTGTCACCAAGGCAAGAAGATCTACACCAACACGTCATCTGTGAAAAAAAAAAGTAGTACTATGTATAATCACCATTTGGAAAAAGTACAACAGTTTTCTGGACTTTTCCCGACGTGTTTGTGTAGGAACCCTGGTCAGAATGCCAGCTGATGAGAAAACAAGGCAACAGAAAAACTGGAGGAAAAAAAGGCACTGTCGGAACTAGACACAGGTTAACGGGCCGGGACGGTACCCGCCACACTCACGCACACTCTCTGTCTCACACACACACACACACACACACACACACACACACACACACACACAGAAAGATGTCTGCACTTCATGTAAAAAGATAAACATGAGTGTAATGACACTTACACACCTACAGCCACAACCGGTGACGCGTACACACCCCTCAGCTACCAGCCACAGGAAGCCTGTCCCGCTTCTCATGCTGCAGATTTATATATGAAAGTGACGGACACACGCACGCACACACACTCAGGAACATACGACCAGCTTAAGAGCCAGATATCAGAATAGCACATTTCACATACTCTGCTTGTTCTGTGAAACTATGACATCTGAAAAACAACACACGCACACAAACAAAAAAAAATCTCAATATCTTTCCATAAAAGTACACAGACGATACTTTCATCTGAATTGGTCTCAACACCAGCATGTGATAACATGAAATCAACAAAGCACGCTGAAAAACAAAGAGGATCCTTAGTTTCTTCTTCTTTTTTTTGCTGTACAGATTCTTTATACACAGTGCCCACTACAGGTCAGTCCCTTCCACCGCCGCTCCTGAGAAATAAAATTACATCGGCTCACTGTCAGCCCACCCTGCTGTCCTATCGGTGGCCTCAGCCCGCCTGTGTTCATCCCTCCTGATTGGCTGTATCACATGTCCATGCGGAGCAATGTTAGCTCCGCCCTCCCTGTCCCCTCACGCCTCTGAATAGTTACTCTGTCCGTTCATCTTGTCCTTCTTTAGCTTCACGCCGTCCACCAGCTCAAAGTTATAGTTTTCCAGGGCGGATAAGTTCCTGTCCGTCATGGTGCCCTGCGAGCAGGCGCAGTACAGGACCACGCCGCAGATGGCGCCCAGGAAGACGCCCAGCGCAGACATGGCGATGATGGTGATGAGGATGGGGTCCAGTGTCTTCAGCATGTTGCCCGGTCCACTGATCTCGCTGGTCTCATGGTTCTCATCTAAAGCTGCGAAGGCGAGAGAGAAAGGTGAGTGAAGCTGTTCCACCAACAACACAATGACAAAACCTGGAGTCAGTGATGTACTTACGTAGCACGATGACCTCGGTTGGAGATGTAGGAGATTCTGGATCTGCAGGAGAAAAAAAGCAGCTTCTCTTAGCTTAAAGTCAGTGATGGTATACGATACACGAGAGTCTAAGAATTCCTCTTACTGGACTGAATGTGTTTTAAACACATACCCCTACAATCCTCAGCGAGTCCTTCGTTGATCTGGATGTTGTCCACAGCTATGTGACCTGTACTGTGTTTGTCTGCAACACCTTCCACCACCACCTGAAAACAACACACAGTCATGTGAACTAACTGGATCAGGAGGCTTGGTTTAATGTGTCTCAGTTAACAGACAACAAACCCACCAAATCTTATCTTTACAGGCGTATTTAAAGATGCAATAAACATGTAACTTGCTCAAATTACAAATCAACTTCAATCCCTCCTCGTAGATGCTGGAAACAATCAGCTTCAACAATAGTTTTTATCCATACGAACTGATTCAAGTCTTAGTGCAGAGTCCTGGACTCTTACCTGATATGAGACACTCAAACGTGGCAGGAACACTCTCCCCTCCCTCCACCTGTTGCCCTGATGGCCGCGGACCGTCCACAGGATCTGCCCTCCCTCTGCCCCCTCCCTCTGTTTGATGTGAAGAGCTCCCGCGTGTTCACCGACCATGTGATACCAGAAGGACATGCACAGATCGGCGTCCGGGGTCGTGACGGACGGGCTGACCAGTCTCGCCACCTTCTCTTCTTCGTCCTCGCCTTCGCCTGTTTTACTTGGTGCGTCTGTGTCAGTCAGCTGCATGTAGATGAAGTTCCCCGGTCTGCCTGCAGGGGGCACCATAAGACAGGGTGAGATTGACAAGTTGTACCTCATATACTGGACAGAATATCTAAATAAAATCTTAAAGAACAGTTAGACAAAAAAACAGATTTCTGTAGATTTCATATTGACATAAATCCTAACATGATTCTCCAGGGCTCATTTTGCATTCACTTGTTGTGTCACCAGCTGTTGTGAGGGTTTCACTGCTCTTTCATAAAGTTCATATCTGTGAAGCTGCAGCTCCCAAAGACATCAAATTCAAGGACTTCACAAGGTCTTAGATGAAAACACAGTGGACGCTTTCAGCGTCCTTCCATCTGACTTGACGTCACAAAGAGCTCATTTTTTTTACTTGTGATCTGGTTAAGTCAGAAAATGTAGGTGAAATCATTCACAGGGGAGACGCTGCAGTCTCTACGCAACCATGCATCTGAATGGAGAGAAGGCATGTTGATCAATCTGAGCGCTGTATTTCAAGGACATTCAATCAGTGTGAAAGATGTTTCAGACTGTCTGCAGGTTCTGCTCTACTCAGTGCTGAATAGATGTGGACGGGCCACAATGGTTTAGCTGGGATGTTAGGGAGCATTATTATCTGTCTTATGGTATTTGTCTGTACTCATTAATGTTGCGTATCTCAATCTGAGCGAGTGCGGGGTGACACAGATCAGTCTGAACAAACTTTCTGTTGGGAGGGAACATGTAACTATCACCCACGGTTGACCCTGATCTTAATTTAGTCACGACACAAACGTCCACGTCCTCTGTAGGACGATAAGACAGCTACGTTAACAAACACTGTGTCTGTATAGAAGACGTTAGTGATTTGACACAAAACAGAAACAAAAGTTCTGAACTGAACCGAGGATTTGGAGAATGGTTACACCCCCCAGTGCACATGTATCAAAGAAAACTAAAAAATCTGGGCCTATTTATGTTGGTAGCTCTCCCAGTCAGAATGAATGTCTCGTTTCTTTGGTGTTTTTGACTGGGGAGGTCTTGGTTTTCATCAGTGTGGTCCAACTTATGGAAAGTTCTGCTCTTCTAGTGAAAAAAGAAACATGTGTGTGGCTCCAGGTTTTACGTCAGCCCAACATACAGCATCAGCCTTTATGATCCTTCTCCGTGTTCAACTCAAACTCTTTGACCTTCAGGAATCAGATTATCTGTCCAATGGGAATTTTTCTTTTACATACAGGCATCTTTTCCCGCTGTGAATTCCCAGCAGCACTGAGAACACGGTGAGTTATTTAAAGCTTCATTAAATATATTCCAACATCTCATAAAAGAGGTTTCCACTGGCTGTAGAGTAACAAGGAGAGCCGCAGATATGCCCTGAGAGATATGCCCTCTCAGGGCATTTCTCAAGTGGTGCTGGCTGAGGAAGCCCTTCATCACGAAGGTGAGCATGTGTCTCCTACCTGTGTGGTCGTTGGCGGGTCCTCTGTGGACTGCAGGAGCCCCGTTGCTCTGGGTGAGCCACTCAGCCCCCGTCCTGGTCTCGCAGGTCCAGCCACAGAACGATGAGTGCTCAAAGTTACAGGCGAACCAGAGATATGCTGCAACAAAGAGGAAACTAAGTTGTAAGAAGCTGGAGGATGAGTAGCTTTTTCCTCACTGTCCTTTGTGCTAAGCCCCCTGCTGGGAGGAAATGGAGACGCTTCTCCTCCGATGTTGGAAGTGTCTCCTGTTCATTTCTTTTGCATACACATGCGAAAATCACAATTCCACCCAAACCGCAAACACCCTTTTTTGACAGTGTGAGAATAAGACCCCTCACTGGCTTCCCACCTGTACCCAACGTCAAATACAGAAACAATGCTACAGGTTGCCTGTAGTTCTTAGTAAGAACTTTTACAAGAGTAAAAAGTTTTGGGTCGATTTATCACATACACCGCTCTCTGCATCGCAGGTGAACTTCTTCTACAGGCTGAACGAGCCGTGAGACGTTCAGCAGGGGCTTTAAACCTCCCTCAACCAGAACATAAATCAACCAATGAGCTCCCTTGACATAAGCGTTTGTGTATGTTTGTAACGTACATGTGAAATCAGCTCAGGTACAACCTTCTGATGGCCCCGAGCAAGCGTAACCCTGCTTGATGGTTCTTAAAAAGCTGCTATGTGACAATGCAACAGCAGAAACTACAGTCTGCTGCTAATCTGCTTCGGTGTGAGGGGGGGTGGGGGCTGCTAAATCAATATTAGAAAGCTGCTCCTGTTGTATTGTACAGTCAGTTTAAATTGTGCAGTTTGTGGAAAACATATCACACCAAACAAAAGGCATGTTGTGCAGCACTGTGGGGCATTTTCAATCACCAGCAGTTTGGGATCAATATCAAGTGAGAGACACAGAGAGGAATGGCGGGACCCTGCACAGAGAAGGGTGTGGAGCAGAAGAAAACCCCAAACAAACAAACACAAAGAACCTACACTTCCCTCCCTTCTTTTCTGTGCCTGTTCCAGCGGTTCACCACAGCATCCAAATGAAAGCAGAAAGGTCTGAACACTGGACATGTTGTTTCTGGGCGGCTAATGGGATGCAGAGATGACCGTGGCGCTGCACGGTAACCCCGAGCTGTCTTCATGAGATGCTTTGGCTCAGCTAATTGAGACCCAAGAGGCCTTTATTCTTTATTCTCTCCCACTCTCCCTCCATTCCCATCTTTTATATTCCCTCTCCCTCTCTACACCTGCCTCTACCTCTTCATCCTTTGCACCCTGTCTCTTTCTGTGCCTCACCTCTATTCATCCCTCATGTTAGCTCTCCACGTCTTTTCTTCCCTTGTCTCTCTGTCACTGCTACCATCTCTCTGCCTATTCATCCCTCTCCTCCTTAGACTGGCACTTTGCTCCAGATGAATTGAATTTGGTGCATTCACCGCGGATGATAAACTGTGACAACTGCTGAGATGTTCATGCAGAAGAAAAAGCTCCATTTGGGTTTGAATGCTGCCATGTGTGAAGGCTCACCAACCTCAGTGTTTCTCTATACACCAGCAGCCACACCGTGGGATTTTTAAATGCAAGGCTTTTGGAAACAAGTGTAATGTTTTCCCACCACGTCTGCCAGCTTTCCCTCTAGTGCTGCATCCACTACCATAAAGCACAGTATCAGCTGCACATACAGTTCAGAAGGACCACAGCTGAAACAATTACTTGAGTAAAGCTATAATAAGCAACGTTTGGGAGTCCTGTGAGTCATGTCTGACATGTCTCCATCTCCATCCATCCATCCATGACTGGATGAACTGGCATGAAGGATGAATTAATTATTAATGAAAAAAAGTCTGTCAACATGTTTTTCAGTTTTCTCCATCTCTCTGCAGTCCAGCAGTGTCAGTGCTGAGCCGGTTTGGAAGAAGAGTCTCACTGGTGAACTGATTTGTGCTTTGTTTGCCATGTTCATCGGCCTATAAACCGGTTTCTACTTAGGGTTTAAGTTCCTGTACAGTGTAGAGAAGATAGGAGAGGGGGTTGGCAGGTAGAGAAAGAGAAAAGTTCTAAAGATAAAATCAGAAAGGTGAGTAAAGCAGAGCAGAGTGGAATAAATGAAAGATGAGAACGGTAAACATGGAAGCAGATGGAGTGGACATCCTCACCTGGCATGATGTCTAAGATCGGGTCAGCCACTGTGGGACCTCCTGCTACAGACAGATGGGACAGTCAGAGAGAGAGGTCAAAGGTCAGAGAGGCTGGCCCCACCCACACAGATGCCAACACAAACTCAACACACCTCAGTTTACCAAAATAAAATCAACACCAAGCGTTCAAGTCAGGTTGCACAGGAAGAGTTGCAGGAAGAAAAAGAAAAGCGTGCAGGAGTGTTTTCTCTCACATCACTTTACAGATTCTTAAACCAGTTTTACATCTATTTTTATATTTTATCATTGTCTATAAAATTGTTTTGAAGCTTTGAGGTTTGCTACACGAATAAAATCTTACACGGGAACAAAGAAAAGGGAGATTCTGTGTTTTACCTGTTTCCAAGTCGTAGTCTTCAGAAACCTCAGTCCGGCCGACACAGTCCTCTTGTCCTTCCTCACAGCCTGTAGGTGGCGTCGTTCCGGGGTTGGTGATCGGTGCTGTGGTGGTGGCCCCAAATGTGGTCATCGGGAGTGTAGAGGCGATGGGCGTGGTGGGAGGGGCCGCAGTTGTAATGTCTGCACAGACACACAGGTACTTTAGATTTAACAGCATCAAAACCAACTCAGACATGAATTCACATCTACACACAGTGGTTTGCAGAGTGTGTTAAAGTGTGTGTGTGTGTGTGTGTGTGTGTTAAAGTGAGTTGCAGTGAGCGTTGACAACTGTTACTCTGTACCTTACTGCATATAGGAGGTTTGGTGTAAAAGTGCATTAGCAGCAGCTATTCCATAGCACAAACATTTCCAGGAACCCAAGAAGAAAGCAGGGTGTGAAATGAGTCGGTGTCCCCAAACAGTACCTGCTGGGAGGCGTGGTTTTCTGACTAAAAGGGCAGTTTGCAGAGTGACTAAAGACAAAATGTTGATGGTGATGTAGTTGAACAGGAAAATGCAGCTGAAACAATGCAGCAGGAGGTACCCTTCATTTTCAGTGAGACGCGTCACTACTGCGTCATCACATGCTGGATGAAGGAAACCTGTATCTCAGACTTTGGCCTATTACTATATACTGTACAACACTTTAACAGATCGCTTAACCCCTGAAGGAAACTGGACAAGATCTATTCAAACTGAGGAGAGGACTGTGATATTTGTAGAACAGAGGCATCAGCGAGTCATTTGGAGAAACAGACATTAGGTTAAATGCTGCACACTAACCGGGACAAACCAGCAAAACTGAAGTGCCTCCATTTTTCTGACTGAAGTGTCTGAACATTGCTTCTCTTGTTTCCTCTCACAGGCCGATGGAAACTCTTGTATCTTGTTAAATTTTACCAAACAGTCGACATGTGGTGATGTGTTTTTATGGAAATGAAGCAAACTGAACATGAATTAGCATATGTAGGCTATGTTAAAAAAAAAAAAAAATCACAGATGGTTTGCATGTAATTAAACTTTGTAAGGATCCGCGTTTGCAACAGTTTGAGTGGGATGGAGGTTTGCTCTCACAGCAGTCTGGATTTAAGTAGATGATTTAACTAGAAGCAGCATCAGCAATGACAGAAACAAATCTGATTAAACAGCAGAAACTGCAGCCATATTGTGAGCTCGTTAGTTTCCCTCCTCTTGTTTTCACTGAAACATGAATCATCCAACTCGCAGGATTCACGTCACTTAGATTAATTGATAGAAACATTTCTGAGAAAGGGAAATCCAAATGAACTGTTAGTAAATTGAATGTTTATCTAGTACTTTAGTAGTTTATCAAGTAATTAAAATAGCTTAAGACCAGTGCTGTGAAAAAGTATCTGTGCTCATTTTTTGCATATTTGTCAAACTTAAATGATTCAGATCATCAAATAAATTTTAATGTTACATAAAGATAACCTGAGTAAATATAAAACATAGTTTTTAAATGATGACTTGGTTTATTAAGGTGAAATTATTAAATAAAGTAGTAAGTATTTCATAAAAAGAACACAACATTTAAACATGGTGGTGGTAGTGTGATGGTCTGGGGCTGTTTAGCAGCTCCAGGACCTGGACCACTTTCCGACCGGGGCCAGGCAGGTTTTGGAGCATTTTTCCCTTAATAAATGAAATCGTCATTTAAAAGCTGCATCTTCTTTTTATTCTGGTTATCTTTGTGTAATATTAAATTTTAATTGATGATCTGAACTTATCATCTTGATTAGCTGAATGAGGAGATAAACGTCCTCACTGAGCATCGAGGTACATGATCTGACTGCCTTTTCCAGCATGCACATATGGTTTCCATGCACGTCAGTGTGCACACATGTGTACATGCTCTAAGCAGTCAGATTAAAGCGTCTCAGTCTGTGTCATGTCTCCTGTGACGGCATGTGTGTTGTCTTTGTTCTTTGCTTTTGAAGCAAAGCTGTGTTCATCTGGGACAGACCGAGACATGCTGCCTCAAATACCACACTCCCTTCTCTCCTCCTCCCTTTTTCTTTTACTCTCACTGCTTTCACCCCACCCACCAACCCTGTGCTCACACACACAAACACACCACTCTCTCTCTCTATTTTTAATCTTCCCATTCTTTAATTCATTGCATTAAATAAAGTACAGGTGATCCTGTGCTGTGTGTGGTTCTTCCAACATTCAATAAGCCTGTGTCAGTCACGTAATCCAAGTATCATCACACTGCTACACAATTACGCACACACCCTAACTGCTGTGGAAAACGAAAACACATAGTTCAACTTTTAGTGACTGTTGTTTTCCTCTAGATAAATAAGGACTTTTTGCATTTGAACTGATTTATCTTCATTGGAATTTAGAGGAAGATGAGGGTTGAAATGAATTCACATATCTAAAGTTTGCACAAACATCTCCACATTTGAAGCAGTTATTACTACAGTACGTACGTCTACTGTAGGTCAGCAGCTCTACAGTGCATTAGCTTCCTGTCTGCTGTTGCATTTTGCTGGTTCTCATATGTCAATGTGCAAATATTTTACTTTCCAACTGATTTTTTGAGACTTTCAAGCATTTCATTTTGGGGACCTCAAAATTAACTTCCCTTGTGAGCCTACAGGCACAACTTGTTACTGCTTAGTACTTTTATATATTATTGTTACATGTCTCTAATATTATACTGGATTATTGTTAGACTTTTCTTATTCCATTCTCAGAAATGTAAAAAACATCTTGTTGTAGCAGCCATGTGCTATGACAATAAAGTTGTTCCAAGTTCTCAAGTTGATCCATCACTAACATTTGGAGTACCTCATGGGTCTGTTATTGGACACGTTTTAATTATCTATCAACTGTATATGCTCCCACTGGGCTTTTAATACACTCTTTTACTACTGGTTATTATTTTTATGTAGATGACGCCCAGCTCTACCTGTCTAAGGTTATGGGGTGCGGAATTCTTCGACTTCCACTGCATCACATCATTAAACTCAACTAGCATTTAAAAAAAAAGTTTAAAGACGTCTCTTGTTTGTGAAGCACTTTGTAACATTAGTCTTGAAAGACCCTGCTGTTTTCCGAATTTTCTCATCTTCTCATCTCTCCTTATTCTATCTTCTTCTGCAGCTCTCTCTCACTCCTACGTTCTTCTCTCCTCACTATTCTGCAACCTCGCCTGCTTTGCCTGATGCTTATCATTCTCCCCACAGGGAAACCAGATACCCTAAGTCCACTAGAGAGCTTCCCTTCTTTCCTTCTCCCTTCATCTGTTCCTCCATCACCTACCTCCTCCCTCCCGTAGGCACACAGAGCCCTGACCACTGCAGCAGCAGAGATAGTAGCCTGCCGTGGCATGTGTCGGCCTTTCATGTGCTCGCTCTCCCCACTCTCTCTCATCATCACACCAAACGCTGCAGATAAGCAGCCTGAAGGAAGCAGTCAGTGGATGACTGATTGAGTTCACATACACAAATTCAAATGCATCTGAAAATGGTGTTTGCATGTTGAACATTTTCAATCCATCCTGACATTTTTCTTGTTTACCCAAAATTTTGGCATCAATACTAAAACAACAAGAAAGTGTGTTTGCTAACTCCGCCAACGCACAGCGTCACATCACCTAACGTCTGTCACACACAGCAGTTAAGGCAGAGTAAGAGAGGAAATTCAAAACTGGGTAATGAATGTGATAAACCTGCCAGCTTACGTGCTCAGTCTAAAACGGATCATTTGTGAGGTGTGTGTGGATGTTCAGGTCTGATAAAACAGGTATGTCTGTCTCTGTCAGTAAATACTGAGACAATCAAACATGTGACCAGAATATTATCTTTTCAACACAGATCGATTAGCGTTGCCTTCACGTTACTTTGAGCGAGCACAGACGCCAAATGTGACTCACCATCTAGTTCACAGCCCAGCAGCTCCAGCCGGAGGCCCAGGCCCTCGGCAGTGGCTCGTTCTGGGTAGATCCTAATGAAGCGGGTCAGGAGGGGACCCATGGACCTCAGCTCCGGGGTGTCATGATTCTGATTCCCGATGAATATCTGAGGGAGAGGTGAGAGACATTTCATGGCCTGAAACACTTCATTAAATATGAGAATTAGTCAACATATCCAACGAGGTTCATTTGATAACTACAAACATTACTTTAGTTAATTTTTATGTGGCCCAGACTGCTGCAAAAATGTGGCATCAAAGCACAAAGAGATGTTCGTAAGTTTCAAGTCTCTAATGAGCATCTTGTCTGTATCAGCTAGTCATCCTCTATAGTGGGTTAATGTTGTTTTCCTTTGAGTGTCACATGAGAGAGTTTAGCTAATTAAAGAGCAGGATGTTGGAAAAGTGATTCTATCAGAGGTGAGATGTATAATTTTTGTCCCTATTTGCCAGGAAATAATCATCCCCTAGTCTTCAAATTATTTCATTTTTTATCAGGACCTGCAGAAAATCTGGTTTACATTTCCAGGACAATCCAGATTTTGGCATAATGTAAAGTATAAAGTGACAAGATCACAGAGCAGTGGTAAAAACTGCTCTTTTTTCTACAGCTTTCATCGCTCTGAGCACAAAGTTCATCCCCTCGGTGCCTGAGGAACATAAACCGAACAGTAATGTGTAGTGTTCTATGCGAAAGGAGGAAACAAAAGGAAAAACCAGGAAATCAGAAACAGAGGCCATCCTGCTACACAGATGAAAACGGTTACCGTCACACTGGGACACCAAACTCCAAACACACTCCTGACTATCTGAACCGTTTGAGCATGATCTACTGAAAGCTGCGGTGTGGCATTATGGATGTCTGAGAGGCAGGAGATTACCGTCTGCGTATGAGAATAATAACTAACACTTAGCATAACATACGGACAGGTACGTCGAGTAATACTGACTTTAATGCTCGTTTTTTGTTGCATTTGTCATTGATGCAACTGGATTACTGTAATGTCTCTTAAGGTGCATTAAATGAGTGTTTTATGTCCCTTGAAACAAATACTGGCTTTATTCATTGATCTGTTTTATTCTAACCGTAGCTCTTTAAGCATCTGGCTAAGGACTGGTTCATTTCTATTAAACACTTAATTAAATAAATGTGAACAGCTCAGTGAGTGAAGCTTTGACGCTGAAGTGTTTCCACTAATTCACATTTTTTTAAAAACTTCACCAGATTTGTTGATTTACTTTCATTGGCAGAAAATTCCTAATTCCACTCTCCAGGCGATTCCCTGCACATCTATTAGGAATTTACAAACTAGTAGAATAAAGTGTTACTGCGTGATTTAAAAAGCTTTTGTCATGTGAGCAGCTCTGTCTTTCTCCTGGCCTGTTTAACTACACTTCATTTAGATACCCCCCCAACAAGCCCTGCTGCACCGTCTTCTGAGGAGGGTTTATAAAAAGACACAGGAAACAGAGCAGAGAGGTGGAGTGAAGGGCCAGAAGAGCATCTAGATCTCCGTCTGCAGTAAATCAGTGGGAGTCTGATGGCTAACCTCGTCCTCCGCCCCCGCCATCTGGAACACATAGAGGAGGATGTCGCGCCAATGGGGGCAGGCTCGCGAGAGGAAGTGCGGGTCTTGGAAGCAATGACATGAATTTCCTCTTGGGGATGAGAATCAGATTCACTTAAGTCGTCGAGAAGGGTTACAAGACAAGTATGATCATGTGCGACAGTTTGAATTCTGATGTCATCTCCATCGTTTGTAGCAAACACGACTCGCGCTGCAATTTTTCTTCTGTTTATTCTACACAAACCAGAACTATGTGGCGCTGCCTGTGCCTAATCACAGTCCTGCTTTGGTCTTACAACATGATCTTCAGCAGAACGTAGTGAGTTAGGAGCCTTAAGACAGTCCCTGAGGTGCTCAGACAAACGGCGTACACAGCACACATGAGCAAGTCGTGGCTGACCAGTTTCCACTTCTGGGAGGTACTTTAAACTCTGCGCAGGAACCTTGAGGACCAGAGAACCATTAGCAGCGGTGTACGTGGTAGCAGCAGTAAACATCATGTGTGTTTTTTTTTTAACCCATCATCAGCATCAGCTCCAGTGCAGAACACCACATGATTATTATGGGACTGATTTGATGTCAGAAAGCAATGAGCAGCTCAAGTGAGTGAGGTACAAGTACAAGTCATTGGTAGAGCAAAGTAATCAATATGTGTGTGGTCTTCTAACTAACTAACTTTTCCTTCGGTGTCTCAGTGATTTGCACATAATGCCATATGTTTTCCTGCAAATTGCCTGTTGTGTGTCTGTATGTAAACTACATTTCCTCTGATCCTTTTTCTTTTTTATCTTCCACTGTGTCTTTACACTAATATTATTTACTCCTATAACGACATCATTTCAACAACAACAAAACTGACAAAGCCTCTAACAAACAGCACCGTTGGACTCCATATGAATAGAAGTCTATAATTTGGGTGCAAAACGTTTCGTTCCAGGAGCGTCGGCGCGGCAGCATGTCAAGCTTCTGTCTGATGGCTTCCAGGAAATGCAGATTACAGCAAGAGGCGGGTTATTTCATGTCAGCAGCCTTTTTACCTGCCTTTCTTCTAATGTACCTTCTGTTAATCTGTCGTGGCTAACATCTCCCTGCTGCCACCGAAGCAGACAGAGAGCGTGGACGTGTTGTAATGAAGGAAAAGGGAGGGGAAGTGAGAGGTGGAACTTCAGGGCTGGTGTTCATATAAAACCTTTCACATCATATAAGCTTTTTAGTCTCCAACTATAACAAAAAATAAATATTATTGCAATCATAATATTACTGTTTAATCTGTGTGACAAACCAATTGCTGCTTGTATATCCATTAGATGCTACTTTATACTAATACAGTATAAATATGTAAAAACTGCCCCGTCGTCGCTCTGAGGGACGATTGAAGGAACCCACCTTGGGCCTGGTGGTGTTATCCTCCTTGATGACTGCAAACTCTTCTCCGTCCAGGCTGTGGCCCACTTTAAACCTTTTCATGAAGACGTTTTTGTCACGGTGTTTCCCGCCCTGGATCACCACACCGCTCACCATCTTGTCCTGGCCCAGATCCACCTACCAGGGAGGACAAGGAGCAGACGTGCTGATCAGCTATTGATATGGGTTCAAGGTTGGATCGAGGATGCTACCTGAGCTGAGCTGTGAACCCACCTGGAGCCACTCGTTTCTGAAGGGCTGCTTGGTTTGCTGCCCGGTCCAGCCCGACCTCCCAGTCAGTAAACGGGCGTTCTCAGCCACCCAGCCCCGGTCGGCGTAGGACGAAGCACTGATTTGAGCATCTGAGATCTGACCTGACACCATCCCCAACATCCCTGAACAGGGGTAGTCTGCACACAGAGAGAGAGAGAGAGAGAGAGAGAGAGAGAGAGAGGGGAGGATTAGAAACTTTTGAAGAGCAGCATTGTGGTACGATAAGAGAGGCCGCCGCTGTTCTTATCTCGTACCAGCTTGAGTCAGCAGTTTTAGTTAATGCCCTGTGGGTGCTGCAGAACTCTAAAGAAGAAATATCCATTTATTGTCTCTTGGATGAGTTTATTTGAAAAGAACATGACCAGTTTGTATGAGGACCGGCTTCTTGCTTCCATGACTGCTACTGCTACAGGACCAGACATACTTCACAGTGGACGTACACATGGTTCTGTTTGAGTTGCATTAGGTTTATACTTTGCTTTCCCATCAAAAGATCCACAAACATCTTACAAAGGGACACGTTTGATTGCTTTTCTGGACGACATTACATTGTGGTATTGTTGCACAAGCCTGGATCTTTCTTTTTGCTGGACCTGCATGGTCAGTGTCAACAGGAACGACACAGTTAGATGATGGAGAGGCTGCGATTTTCCATGCAGAACAACAGTCAGTCTAAAAAAGACTTTAATCATTCAAGCGGGCAGAAGGTTTGCGTGCGTTAACACTGGCCTAATAGTTGATTGTGTCTGTGACAGTATCTCCCAGACTCCCAAACCAACCAGAGACAGGTTACAGTTGGAAGTGGGTTGTGTTATGTCTCTTAATGGAACATCAAACTGCTGCGGTCATACGTAGATCTTGCCCCAAAGGGTCTTATTCTTAAGACACTTGATTCAAGACTAAATGAGGTTTGATCTTCTGTACCTGCAGCAACAAGCCTTCACCAACTCAGCCTATTCAATTTGCTTTTTTGGGTGCAGCACTGTTTTTGGTCTGAATGTCTGCAACAACCAAATACGTGTGACCTTGAGGCTACAGCACAATCTGCTCTTTCTGATGCTGCTATTTTAAGTGATTGACCATTAGGGAATAACCTGGGATGATTACTGAATAATTAAGAGACTTCAGTTGTGCTTTAAGTTTTCTCAGCATAGGAAGATGTAATGAAACTGTAAAACTGGCCCAGTCGTGGCCTCCGGTGATATTTGTGAGTTATATCTGGTGTTTTACAGCCGCTGAGGATGTAAATTCCTCCACAGTGAGAATTTACAGCTACACACTTTTATGGAAACCCCCTACACGACACATTTGTGTGTGTGTGTTTGTGCTTGTGGTTCTTTTAAGTATTAAATGTGAGATCACTGTCTTTTTTTTTAAATTGCACTTTCTGGATTAGGAGTTTGGTATGGATTCAGTGTATAAGGATCACATTTAAAGTTATGGGCTCTGGAGTGAATAATAGTCCTGTTTCATGTGTAATACCTGCACAGCACAGCCTCTCCTGTATCACCTGTCTCGCACTCTACAGCCTGTTCTCCTATGAATAAGAGCCTAATATCTACTTTATGGAGCTCTCCTACCGAGACTCACTTGTAGCACATCAAGCGCTGAGGTTTATATAATGTTAGGGGATGAGTAATGAGACAGCATGTGTTGCCTCTGCTCCTCTGTAATGAATAATGGTGTCCTTCTGTGGGAGTCTGCGTTCGCCTCGGAAGCAGAGATTATTTTAAATCAACACGCCGAGCAGCGGGGAGGTTCTCATCAGGCAGCCAAAAAGATGTTAGCTTGATTCACGATGTGCAAAAGTGTGAAAATGTTATGAACAGGAGAGTGCATGTTCCAAACAGCAACAGGTGACTTTCACATGAGGCATTAAATACCACTGAAGACACACGTGCACTTCCTGAAAGACAGAGGTCACTCTTTTTGTTCGACTTGTTCCTCTGCAGGATTGATCAGTTACTGTAAAGAATTCGAGCTGCGACTTGTGCGGTGTGGTGTTCACCTGAAGTCCTGCAGCCGTAGATCTCAAAGCGCATGCAGATGCCTTGCTCCCAGGTCATGGGGCGAATGCGGATGTAGCGAGCGAGAGTCTGTTTGGGAAGAAAGGAGCGAAACTCGTCCATCGCATTGTGGTTCCCCTCAAAGATCTGAAGAAAACAAGGGACGGAAAAAAATACACATTAGTGCTTGACTTTGTTACTGCTACTGATTGTACTGCTAATACCACTGCTAGTGCTACCACGTACAAGTACTGCTTACACTTCAGGTACTATTACTACTACTACAACTGTCAAACAATCATGTTGCAGTCCACCAGTAATCATGTTTACCCCCAACTCTGTGCTACTCTCTCGAATAAACACAGCTGCCAGTATTACTGATACTACTAGTACTGCTGTGACTGCTAGTACTGCAACTACCTCTGCTGCTGCCGTTGATACTTTTGGTATTACAGCTTTTACTATGTATAGTGTTTAACTTGTGACTACTACTACTACTACTGCCCAAAAATAAAATGTATTACCACCAATGACATTTCTAACTATTTTAGCTAGTACTATAGTACTTTTACTGCGACTACAGAAACCCCAATACTGCTACTACTATAAATACTACAATTATAGCTGCTACTTCAATTGCTAACAAAGCCAGAACTGCTACTAGTACTGTATCCAGCACGATCTTCAGATTACAGTTAATTATTACTCTTACTATGAAAATGCTGCACATTTAAATACGTCACTGTAAAAACTTGTGTTGAATGAATGAATTTATCTTAGTATTAAATTAGCATCAGAAGATTCTACTAAGTCTTTAGCTAAAATGTGGTAATACTGCATGAATAACCACATAAAAAGGAAAGTGAGAACATTATGTAAACTGGAACATTATGTTCATGTTAAAATATAATCTGGTTTGACCCTGACTCAACATCAGAAACACTTGACGTGCCTCCAGCAGAATAACAACAGAAGCTACATTGACATCGGCTTCAACATGAGGCACGAGAGCCAAATATAGGTCTGTGGAAAACTCTCCAGGCTTTTTAGCATTAGTTGACACTGTGACATGATTTCTGTACTTGTCCCTGCACATCTATCAATACGCTGCTTAATGAGAAACTCTGTGAGCCGCCAATTCGTCACTCAGACAACTTGTGGTACAACATTCCTCCAGAGAAGCTGAGAGTGGGATGCAAAGCAAAGCTACAGCACAGACTGGAGACGCGCCGCTGACTCGACCGTCCGCCCTTCAGCCCGTCAATGTCACGACGGCACTGCGGGTGAAGTGACCCATTGTTACCTTCTGCTTTGAGCCCTCCTTTACGGTGACCCAGTCCTCCCCGTTGGAGCTCAGGTCCACTTTGTATGAGCGCACAAAGTAGTGCTTCTTGGTCTCTCTTGAGATGGCTCCCTGTGTCCCGATGGCTGTGACGAATCGGAGGAATCCCAAATCCACCTGGGAATACGGCAGAAAGGTGAGGAAAGGTAAATAGATTAAAGTGGATACTTTGAGTAGTCACCAATTCGACAAGAGAAAGGAAATTAAAGTTACAATTTAAAAGTAACACATAGTTGAAACACAGAGTTAAAATAGTAATTGAAATATAAAGGCAAACAATAGGAGTTTGCATGGTCTGCCCTGCAGCTGTGTGTGAGTGAGACGACGATGCTAACCACTACTTTAGGGACAAAAGAAAAGGTGGGAAGCACTGACCTGGAAGCTAAAGAAGTGATGTTATAATGGCAAAACTCGATAAACAAGGAAATGAAAACCTGAAGAGGCCTGATTTAATGCTCAGCTGTGAGGTTGTTTGTCCTACAGGTAATTCTTAAAAGTACAGACGTGCAGATTTGCATCAAAAGGAAACGATTTGTGCTGAAAACCTGTGTTAGTTCGACTAAATATCCTACAAATACAACACTGCCTTCAAACGTGTTTCACTTGAGGGGAAGGGGGGGCTCAGATCTCATTAATTATACTGCGATCTGGAAGCACAAAAAAAAAAAATCAGAGCAGGACGCTGGAGAGACAGGCCTCCTCTTCTCTACCACATAACGAAGCCCTTTCAGGGACATTATGCAGCGACTATCCTCCCTGAGTAAACTGCTGACAAATGTAAGTAATGAGCACTCTCCTCAATCATCTTCTCTTCAAACAGCCACTTTAACCTGAGACAGCTTTTAAAATCCTCTCAGTCGCTTTAGTTTGTGTTGTGGCTGCGACGTTAAACCCTGAAGTGACAGAAAATGGTGTGAAACTTGAATGAAAAGGATTCGCGTACAGTTCTTGTTTCCTCAGTGCGGCTGATTCCTGTTTGTGTCTTTTCCTGCACGGCGACGGCTCCCGATGCTTTTTGGGTAATTAGGTCATGTGTTTAATTCAGGCCACTTTAGACGGGACACACTGAGGTCTGAGCCTCGGGGCAACAAGGACGTCCTCAAGAGGATGTCTGTGTGTGTGTGTGTGTGTGTGTGTGAGTGTGTGTGTGAACCAGCTCGAGACCAATGTTATAGTCCACACGCATCATTAATTACTAGTACATGACCTGTGGGCTGCGTCTGTGTGTTTGTTGGATCAGTCCAACAGCAGATTTCATTAAAGTCCTCTCATTTTTATTAAAGGTCATCTGAGTTGTGCACTGACTGAGCTTAGCAAGTTTTTGCCCTGGGTTTTACCTGTCAGGTAACACACGCTGCAAAACATACTACGAGACTATTTGTTTCCACTGGTGGAAATGGAAATGTGAGGGGGAGGGACGACTTTTGTTAGCGTGTGTTTGTCTTAAAAAAAACATATATATATATATATTTTTTGTAGTAAATGGAAGCGATTTCATTTACTTTTCTTTCTATTCTTTCTATCATACTGCCGATCCTGTACAAGCAGGGAACTCAGCACATGTTGGTGTTTTCTGCCCGACGAATGTCTGAAACTCAAACTCACCATCAGAGACCAAGCGTCAGACGCACTAAAAACAGACACAACTTTTCCTCTTGTAAATGATTTAATTATTTTCTATGAAATCCTTGTGATCTTCCTCTGAACAGGTTTCACTTGTTCAGAGAAATTCTTAACATGAATAAGTCCGAATGAAATTACAGCGACTTTATCGCATCTTGTGACTCAACTTTTTTTTTCCTTGTAGAATTATGATCTAAGGGCTAAATAAGAGATAACAAGACAGATGGCTGGAGCACGTTATCTCACAGAAACAAGGCTGTTCAAAGTGCTTGAAAGGAAAAAAAGATTATTAAAAAGATAGTTATCACCACAGAGAGCGGCAGCAGCGACAACAGAGAGACGTGCAGTGCTCTTCTTAAAATCAGGGTGTGCCGTCCACAAATACTTCACCTTATTTAAAAGGAAGACTGCAGTGTAAATACAGTAGTTATCAAACGGTTCTCACGTCGAGCATTAAATGATTTGACACTTCTGTTACGCTTAAACTGAAACAAACCACCCGTCCGTCGAAAACAGCAAACCAGAAAACACAACGCTGCAGTGTGTGGGATGCCTGTGTAATATACACAGTGTAATTATATTACCATAGAGACTGTGATGCTGTACATGGGAAGGCACCAGAGGCCATTATTTAACTTCTCCCACTGCTGCTTGTTCAGGAGAGGAGAAGAAAATAGCCTCCCCGCGGGTCTGTGTGGGCTCCCAGACTGACAGGGAAGACCCCTGGGAAACGATGATCCGTGGGATATCTCGCAGGCGTTCCCAGCTGTGGTTCTGATGTGAACTCCCACGGGATGTATCCCCCCCCGAAAAACACTACAAATACTGTATGTGACAAAGACACTTTGCATAGTAAGTTTTTCTTGTGACGAGCTGAACAAGCTGCTGGTTAATAACGTTTTCCAGTATTTTCACAAAAGCAGATCATCACAGACATCAAATGTCTAATTTCTCCTTTGACCGCTCTTCACTTTTTTTCTGTAATTCCCAGTTTAAGCAGGAAAAGCATGATTTACAGCAACATGCTGACCAGTCGCCGCAGCCGTCGCATGTCTTCTGTAACGTCAGAGCTCCATCCTCCAGACTTCCTCCATCAATTGACTAAGGCTAATTGCTCTTCCATCTTCTTCTGCTCAACACTTGGCAGAGCCCACATGTATTCTACAGAAAATACTCCCACTTAGAGCTTTTTAATGACGAGAACTGAATCCAGGAAGGGAAACGGAGGGGGGGGGGGCATAATTCAGTCAAAGTGTGGCTAAATGAGACTGAAGAAAAACACTGCTACTTCCTGCCAAAAAAAGGATACTGCAGTAACAGTGGCAGAAGAAAGAAAGTCCCAATTACTCAGCTCTCTGGGGTTTTTAGTATTTACTTAAAATGTGGGAGAGGAAAATATTTTTGCTACTTTAACATTTTCTTTACTCAAGGAAACACGAGAGAGAAGATGAGCAGCGGGGTTATTAACTCATAATCAGCTACTAGAATAACACAACCTCATCCACACCTGACGCCATTTATATCCATATATTTTTTTTCAAGCCTGCAAACTCACTAGAAGTCGTAACTACGAAAATGCTGCAGAAAAAAAATTGGTCTTAAAAAAGACGTAAAGTTTATGCTCCTACGTGATTTTATGTCTTAGAACCACAGAGACGTTTTTGTAAATGACTCCTTGGCACCGATGAACAAGAGGAGAATTTCTTTCCTCATATTTGAAATATTTTCTCACAGCCTGGAGGTTCCAAACCAAAATGAGCTCCACACTAATTAGATCTTTTACTTTTGGGGCTTTGTTTTCTTTGATGAATGACAGAACTCACATCTCATCACCTTTTACTGCCTCTCGTCTCTAAGTGATTAAAAGATTTGATTTATGGCTCAGTGAAAAGGCGACAATTGACTCATTACACCACAGGACCTGAGGTTCCTCTCGGTTTTCCCCACGTAGCCCAGGACTGGAGGCTCACTGTGGCCCTGTGACCCTCTCTGGAGGTTCTTCTCTGCCTCGTCTTTGTCAACAAACCTCACTCACACGAAACCCAAATGTGTTCTCCAGATGCACAACGCTCAGCTCTTCCTGGCGTAATGAAGACAAACGGCAGGGAGTCTATACAGTAAATACCTGAGGCTCGGAGGGGAAGGAAGCCTTTCCTGCGATAATGTAATAACAGCTCTGTTTACTACCACGCCGACTTTTCAGCTGCATTTGTACAAATAAAACTAGTGTAATTTTACATGAGTATGTTGTTTGTAATGTCAATCTGCTGAGTAAACTACTTTTTAAAGACTTTTCTCATTGCAAAATGTGAATTCATCAATAATATTGAATGTACATACATTCAAAGTTACTTTTACTGCTGCACAAGTAAGTTTTATGTAAAGTATTTCTTCTTGGGCACCACACTTGATCAATTTGTCCATCATTACTTGGATAAATTGAGTCCAAATATCCAGCATGCTGATATCACTGAGTCACTACAGTTCAAACTGTGATTACAGATGATCATGAAGCTCACTGTCTGCAGCCTCCTGAAATGTCACAGAGTGATAGCACCATGACAACATTATGACCTAAAATAGCATCAATAAAATATAAATGTCTTTAAATAAATCATAGAGGTGTGTGTGTGCAGTGGAGAAGACAGGCAATGCAAGAATTAACAAAGTCATAATTTTCTTCTCAAGTTAGATAAATGGAAAGCCGTGAGGCAGACCTCGCTCTGCAGAGCAGGCCGTGCACCACACTTAATCAAATAAAATGGGAAGTTTTCTTCACAAAAACCACCAGTCATAACTCAAACCCCTCACAGAGGCAGAGGGAGGGCAGCGGCGCTGGTTCTGAGGCTATAAATCACTGTGGCAGGGGGGAGGTCTGCTGTTTCTTCAGGACGGAGCGCTAACAAAGCTTAAGTTGAACAACAGAGAAGAGCACGCACAGGCGTCAGTCCACACACCGCAGACCGGTGCTGGTGGCTTCTAGCCTTTGGCTGGAGGAGCGAGCTTGTGACTCAGAGGCCGCTCGTGCACATCTCATGACTGGTGAGTGGAACGAGGAGCGTCGCCTCCCTTGGTACAGGCAGTGCATCCTGCAGCGGCTCGGGGGCCAGCAGCAGGAGCTCTGTGTGCGGGTGTGTTTGTACGTCACGAGAAATGAGCAGGTTTCTGAATTTACCGTAAATGACGTGGTTATACTAACGTGTCCCGTATCTGCACAGAAGGGAGCACAACTTAACACATGCACAAAATAGGCAGATCAATTACAACAGACGATTATAAGCATGTAATTACTTGTTAGCTGCAATTTACTTTGAGAATATGCACAGTAAAGCATAAGAATCACCTGTGCATGGGGCTTATAAAGAAGCCATTTATTATACCCGTCAATACTGCATTAAATTATTTGATCAAAGGAGCAGTAAGCGATATAACAGAGACTGGTTAGGACTGAATCACCCACAGATTCACTGAATAATGTAAAAACATACTGTAAAAATCTGTTTCTTGTTCCCTCAACATAAATAATGAAATGCAGAAAAAAGTTAGGAGCACACTAACTAACAGTGACAGATGTAGAATGACTTTGTACCACTAACCTCTGACAGCATGAAGAAGTTTGTATTAACAATGCAAATAAACAGAAATGTACCTGGACACCCCCTGGCCCCCCCCCCCCACCATCTGCACACTGTGTTCAGCTTGTATCCTGTTCTATTTAAGTATCCAGCAGGTTCTGTGTGAACCACACACACAGACTTGAGGCCTGAAGGTGGTTTCCAGGCTTGTATGAGGCACATTGATGCCTGAGTCTTTCTGTTGAATGAAATCAAACATTTTTCATTCTATCCTTTATTTCAAAAGCCTGTTGACAGATGTCGCCTCCTCGAGACGATGCCTCTTTTCACGCGCACTAAGCTCCACACACAGAGCATGAAGAAGCTGGGATGGGATCAACTTGGGTGGCAAATAACCTTCAGGTAAATTCAAGCTCCA
Source organism: Ctenopoma multispine (assembly GCA_034779795.1). NCBI lineage: Eukaryota > Metazoa > Chordata > Actinopteri > Anabantiformes > Anabantidae > Ctenopoma > Ctenopoma multispine. Next base: position 20,186,733 of record JAUYWH010000009.1, on the reverse strand, counting down.
AAAAAAAAAAAAAAAAAAAAACCCAACCACCTCTATTGAAAAGCTATCCTTCATATCATTATTTCCCAGAGGTCTCGGCTGTGGCCTGGTAGCTACCAGACAATCCCCAGATAGACAATAGAGAACCACTACTGCTAATCCAGCTCAGGGGCCGTCTTCCTGTCTGTTTCCTGCAGCCCCCACAGGAAGGACGTAAGGGCCATTGTGTGTCTTCCTCTATAAGTTCCTGTACTGGACAATGGGATAGTCCTGGACTGCAGCCGCACCTTAAGACCGGCTCTATGTGAGGGTGCGATCTCTCAGAGAATGAGGTTTTTTAGCTAGGACTCGTAAGAAGCTAACGTCATCTGTCAGGTTTGATCGTTTGGTGCCGTTTCCTGTTGTTTCCTCTTTATAAATTATGGATTATTGATCAGGCCTACTGGGCACAGACTCAGGACAGGTATTCAAAGTGGACTACAGAGACACACAAAGTGACCACAGTGATATAAAGATCAATCAGAACACAGAACAGCTACAGAGGGGTGCAGAGATAATGTCAGTAAATATCAACATGTCCATGTCTCAGCATTCCCCTCATCATCTGTAGTGGTCTGTGTTACTGTTTGTTTCAATCCCTAAGCGACATAGCAGAACCTGACGGGCTGTTTATGGGCATCTCAGCGCCATACTTGGTGCCACCTCAGCATTTGTGGTGTTGTTCTCACCGGTTTAAACACACCGAGCTCCAGTAGCTATATGAGGAAAGCTACACCGTACCAACAGAGAGTGTTAAACGTGCTTGCTGTGATTGCGGACGGGAACAGATGCTATAGCTTGTTGCTGTCTTTTATATATGGACGGAGCCAGACACGACTCAGGAGCCAATTGTCCTCGAGCAGAGAAAGATATTGAAAACGCTGCTGCTCTGCTTCCACATTCAGCGACTGCAGGATGTCAGATTTCCAAATGAAGATAAGAAATGTCAACTGTGCTGGAGATTCCACTAAATAATGCATGGTGGCTTTTTTTGGTGCCCTGTAACGTGCAGGGACGTGCTACAAATGAGTAAACAATACTCAGACCAAGATCTCAGTGGGGCAGTCAGGTTCAAACTGAGGAACACCTTTTCAATCTAGATCACACTCTAAAATAAGAAACACTGTGACATAATTACATTTTCCCAATGACGTCAAGAATTCACCACAATACATGGAAACATCGCAGCATCCTTTTGGATAAATAAAACACCACGGACCTGTATCCACTCTCTGATGGTGTCGTCTGAGGGCGTCCAGCCATTCTCCGTGTAGTGGAGGCGAGAGCGCTCGGGGGACCAGTTGGAGTTGTACTGGGAGGAGGCGGTTATTTGCTCCGAGGAAATGTCTCCTGACTTCATGCCTAGTGGCTCCATACAAGCAAAGTCTGCAAAATACAGACCAAATGTTATACGAAGATATTAAAGACATGGCATTGTGCTAAATGGTGGTCTGTGTGTGTGGAGGGTGGCAAAGTCCAAAATACCAACAGATGACATTACTTGATAAATATATCTAAATGATACGAAAATCAATTAGAAAGAAACACAAAATACAGAGGGAAGCAAAATAATGACAATAATGACATGTGAAACAAATGACAAAGTCATGATCGAGTTACTGTCGTGAATCTAAAGCTCGATCAATTCCACTACACATAAATTACGGGCAGGTCCCAGGAGGAGATGTTTGTTATCAAAATTATACTAACTGCCTCTTTAATATGAGTTTAAAAAGACTATTTCACACATCATTAGCTGTGTGAGCAGAATTTCGGTGTTCTGCTCCCCTCATTTTTGCCACTAATGGCTGAATTTATCATTCAGCTCCAGAGCTCGTTCCTACAAAAAACTGGAAACAAAAACACCTCGAGTTCGAGTCATAAATCTGCGTCTGTGACTCGGGCAGGAAAACAAGGGAGGAGTGTGAGCAGAGGCTCCCAGACATTGTAAAGTGTCTGTCCCTGCTTCATGCTGGGCAGTCAGTCACAGCTGTAAAGGGAGCAGCGTCGCTGTTTGGGGGGAGCAGGGACACCACCCACACAACGCAAACACACACACACACACACACACACGCTGAAAAGTCATCACTGAACTTCACACAAACGTTTGAGCTGCAGCTTCTGACGGCTTCTGTCAAACCGCCCTGATACTGTATATTAGAGCTGAATGTCGAGTTTCTCTGAACATCTGAGCCGACGTGTTGTTAATCACTCAGACGTGCTGCTCCTGCACGTACGTCTCCCTCCTGCTCTTCAGGCTGATCCAGCCTCCACATTTCAGGCCCTGTACCGTACGTATTCCTTCATCATCTTTGGAGAAGATGATGAAGATCATTTCAGCCTTACCACAGGCACCTACTGCAGTTCATGTCGTTCATGTGTGTGAAGATTCATTTCTATTTCTGGTGACTTTCATTTTTAATTTAATAATAAACAGGAGTGTACATGTCGAGCAGCTTCTACCCACAGGCCACGAGGCTCCTGCACACTAATGCTCCTGTGAGTGTGATGGGAGTTATGTAGCAGTAAGAATTTCATGACATAGTGTAACATGTCATTCTACGGCGCCTCCGTCTTACGACACACACTGAAACAACGTTTGGACAAACTCAAAGTCCATGTTTTCATATCTGAGGAGCCGGCGTCCACTCTGTAACAGCAGGGGGTCCTGGGGAAGTAGACAAAAGGAAATGTGTGTGTGTGTTTGTGCGAGGTCTGTCTGGAGACACACGGTCTGCCAGACTGACACAAACACACTTCACATCAGTTCCACAAATAAACCAGGGAGAATGTTTGCTTGCAATGTTACCAACAGGCTGCTTCAGTGCTCAGCATCCGTGTTCGTTAACTTGACAGTTTTCAGACCCGAGTCTTCCAGTACAGAACTTTTCAGAAGTGGATTCTTTGCCAGAAATTCTCCTGAAACTGGATTCAGACAATAAAAGAATCATCCAGCTGATTCGTGAGTTTATCCCTTTTTCTCTCTCTCTCGCCTGAGCTCCCGTCTCCTCAAACTTTGACTAGTTGTCTTCATGATACAACCCCCACGTCACCCTCACAGCAGGCACGGAGAACAAACTCCAGCCCTGTTCGCAGCCTGCACCTCTGCAGAACGTAGTCCAACATGTGGTTGGGCTGATCAAAGACCCGGCTGGAGGCTGTTCCTGACGGTGACGGCAAGGCAGCGACAGAAAACTGTAAACTCACTGCAGGAGATCAGAGTTTCTGATTGGTTTCTACAGTCACGTGCGTCAGGAACGAGGAAGTAAAGTAGTTTTGCAGTTATCCGTCTCCTTCCTGCATCGTGTTCAACTATTTAATTTAAATGACCTCACGTACTCCTCTAATCTAATAAAATCTGATTATTATGATGCTGAGAAGAAACTAAAGCATCAAATAATAATAATATACAGTAGTGGAGTAAAAGTACTCTGCATACATGTTGTTGTAAAGTAGAAATACTTGATCAAATGTACTTAGTTACTTTCCTTTGTTAATTTAGCTCTGTTAGCTGTAGTAAGCTTGTTTCCACTATGCTTATCGGTTACTTGCTATTTGAACTGTTTAGCAGTAATTTGTCTTTATTAACATTTACATTTAGCTAATTAACGATTCCACAGTTGAACCTTTTGAATGCATCTTTTCACATTTTTCAACGTTTTCTGCACGTTTCCTCTTTTAGAGTGAGTCTCTCTGTGTGTGTCGGCAGCGGAGGGACAGATTTGTGTCTCCCACACACACCGTGGTGCTCTCAGACACACGTGGACGTCGTGCACACTCACCATCAACGCTACACAAACCCAACAAGGCCCGCGGATTCAGATCCGGGATTAATAAAACCTCTATCTGGGGCATTTATTGACTCGTTTGGGTTTGAGATTAATCGTATTTTTCTGATTAAAGATAAAGAAAGGTTTAGAAAAAATAAAATATAATTGGAAGCTCTAGAGAATTCACTACACAGCTCCTGAACTGAGGTCGTTTCATGTTGTGTGTGACAATTTATGTCGTCTTTCATACATTTAATGGATTTTCTGTCAATGTCAATAAAGGAAAACAGATTAAACAGATTTATTTTGTGTTGTGTGCAGTAGGAGCGTGTGAATCTTCATTTTATGTCTTTAAAAAATCTATTTACAACTGTGAAACGGACAATTTACGTTCATTTCACCCCCTGTGGGACCTTCTGTAAACTCACCTCTGTGCACACTCACATTCCTAAACCGGGGGGCGACCGGGGTTGAGGTTAGAAAGGTGCAAGAACCACACGGGCCAACAGAACTTAAATCACCCGGCTGCTTTGAAACAACATGTGAGTCGCACACAGCACAAAAAATAGGATGTTAAAACGAATAAGAGGGTCAATAAGTGAACACAGTGTTTGGTTCTAAATGATCCAGCCCAAAAAAGAAAAGGTGTTTATGTTTAATCAGAACAATCAGGACTAATTTAGTTCTTTAAATGAAATTCAACAGCTGACAGATTAGTTCAAGTGAGTAGTTGCAAGGCAGAAAATTAATAACAGTTTTGATAATTAATTGCTTCGGGTCATTTGTCAAGAAAAACTGTGAGAAACTGTTTCACAGGATTTTAAATTGAGCATCTTTGGTATTTTATAAAACTAACTGGTTTTTTTTTTAACACAAAGTCGCGAAGAGGAGGAGGAGGAGGAGGAGGAGGAGGAGGAGGAGGAGGAGGCGGAGAAGGAGGAGGTCAGGGTAGAGATACAAAAGCACACAACTGCCTCACTAAAGACACAAGTAGTGAAGTGACTTATTTTTGACCATCATCTTTCCCTAACCTGAACCAGCTGTGGATAGATGACAATGTTCAACATCAACCTGCTGCAATTAAGATGACAAAAATGTTTTTGTGTATATGTGTTATTTATACTATACACAGTACTTATACTGCACTTTATACTTTAGTTGTAAAGAAATAATTAGTAATAATTTCTGGGAGACAGGTTGGATATGGAGATCCAACCTTTATTTTAACTGCCATTATTCATCGTTAACTTGTCTTCTACAAATTAAAGACACATAAAAGAAGTTAAATTGATGTAAACTGGTTTTAGCGTCGTCTTCAGCAGCAGCAGTCTTCATCTGATTTCAACAACATGGTGCGTTACGTTTGTTTTTCTTCGGAAACTTCTCCGAATACAGATAAATTCACATTTGTGTCCTTGTTGCACGGAGAAAGCCCGTTTCTGCTCGCCTTCCCTGCAGCGGGGAGGTCAGAGGTCAAAGAGCCCACTCAGAGTTAACACTGAAACGATAAACCAACCTACTGTGAGAGCTCACTGAGAGTAAAGTGAGGCAAATGATCCAGTAATGACACCTCTACCCTCCACCTCCTACATTTCTCTTCACTGATCCAGCTGCTCACCCTCGTCTTCGTGTCCAGGGGGGAGGCTGCGCTCCCGGATGGTGTAGTTGGCGGAGAATCCCTCTTTGGCGATGGCGCTGTCGGTGGTGATGGTCATGGACAGGATGCCCGTGTAGGAGATCACACGGCCCGGGGACGTCTGGCCGCAGTATCTGCCAATGTGGGGACCCACTGAGGGAGGATGGAAAGGAAGGGTGAGAGGGAGAAAGGAGAAGGAAAGAGGAAAGAGAGATGCAGCCAGAAGGAATGAAAAATAACAGAGGAGGGGCGGGCGAGGGCGGAGAGACAGAGGGAAGGTGGAGAACGTCAGTTTCATCACACGTTAACTGCAGAGATCTTTTATCATTCACTGTGTCCTTTACTCACTCTCCTGGGAAAATCTGTTTTTAATCTGTTCTATTCACAGAACTTCAGCCAAAAAACAGCTAATTTTGGACTAAAACTGATCTCTCACCTCAGATCACAGCTGAAGGTGTACTGAGTTACCTCTTCGTGTCTAAAGGCCTTTACTCAGGTACAGTGAAGAGTTGAACACTTGCTGCATCTCAACACGATGCGCTTACATCAGTACATTTCGTTACCGTGTTAGCTGAGAGCAGGTTGTTAAATTAAGAACGTCGTGTAACAGAATGATTCATTTAGAAAATGGAAAGATGATGAGATTATTGAACACAGCTGAGCGTGAGTGAAGTGCAGATATAAAGGGACAATAGGCAGGAAACTTGGTTATTTAAATTAAATTTATTAAACTGCACGAATAACCTGCGTGTGTGTTGTACTGTGGTTAAAGAAACAGGACAATCACTCACTGAAATGTCTTCGCCTCTCGTGTGTTATTAGTCACTGAGCTGAGGCTCCGTCCAGACAATTTTTTTAAAAACCACTGTGTTAAATATTCTAAAAAATATCCCAGGAAATTTCCTGAAAACTAATTTGTGCAGTCAATTATGAGAAAAACACATTTTTAAAAACCCCTAATTATATTAATTCATGATTTTTTTCAAACTTCGTTTTCCATTTGTTGGGCTGCACGTTTGCCTGCAGATAATTTTCCCCTGTTTGAATGCACAGCTGACCCGTCTGTGCTCATAAATAACTGGAATTAATTGGAAGTGCACCAATTTAATTTGTCTCCAATGGTTAGTGACAGTATGTGGCTCTTCTTCTTTCCAAACAATTCACAGGAAATTATTTGGGAATTATGGACCCGTAAAATAAAGTGGTACCAAAAACAGCTACAAAATAAGACAGACGTTTGTACCCGTTTCCCCCAATCAGCTGAAGCTGCTGACGTCCCTGCAGACCTGCCCACAGTCTGCTGCCCATTTCCTCCTCATGTTATCAACGAGGAACAACGTCAGGCTGCCTCCTGTTCGTTTGAGATATTGTATCTGCTGCCTCTTGAGGAGCCGAGCAGGACACGTTCAGCCCGGAACCAAACAACAACCGTCACAAAAGAGAGAGAGTGAGCTGGATCATGTTCATCAGTTACACTTTTAAGCTGGTGCAGCTTCGTAGTTTAAAATGTTTTTTTTATAAGATGCTTTCTGCCTTTTTTCCCGTTTTATATGAACAAAAGCTTCAACAAATTCTCAGTTAAATAAAATAAACAGCAAAGACGCACAGAGCTCAAACTGTTATCACAAAAAAAAATTATTTTCCTTTGAAGAACTGATTTACAGCTCGAAAAGAAAGCAGCAGTGCATGCTGGGAACGTTTGATGTCCGCGCTAACGCTGTGAAAGCGTTTGATGGGATGAAAAACTACACTCCGGTCTTCACCTGCTGCAGAGATGCTTTGTTATCTGTGCTGACACACGTGTTCACACACACACACAGACACACACAGACACACAGGAAGATCATTTGACAGGAGGAGCTCTGGCATGTTCTGTATGCTGGCGCAGCTTTAAAGTGTATGTCACTGTCACTGTCTACCTGTGCCAGTCTTTGTGTGCCTCCTGTTCCCATGCCAGTCTCCTCTCTGGCAGTAAGCAGGCAAAGCTTTGGGCACAGCAGCGAGTATTGTGGGCATCCTGGCAGCCTAGTCAGGCCTGTCCAAGGTATGTAGCTCTCAGCATTATCTCCACACTGTACGGCTAATTAAACAACAATGGAAGCTCACAGTCTCCGTCCAAACGAGGAGAGAAGTGTGAACAGGGAGGGTGGAGCAGGTTGCGTCTCCATCATTCATGTGCACAAGAGCTGATGAATCCAAGCGCGGTTGGTGAGGGAACAATGAGCGGGCTGTGTGTGATTGGCTCACGCTCTGTCAGGACGTACAGCCGGCGCGTTCGTGCACAGGACGGCGGATTTCAGGTGAAAAACACAGGAATCAGCACAAATGAGCAGCAGCGCACTGTAACTTTAACATTACTGGAAGAGTTTGGGCATTCTGGCACATTCATAATGAGCTTCAAAACGTGCTAGCGGGCAGATTCTTTTAAGGACAGAGCCAAGAACGCTGCTCCCCTGCTTCCAGTCTTTATGCTGAGCCAAACTAACCAGTTGCTGGCACCAGCTTCATATTTATCATACAGACTTGAGAAAGGTAGCAAATTTCTCACCTTTTTTTCTTTTTTTTTTTACTGTGGAGTTAGAAAATAATTAATGTTTTGGAGAGACAGACTGTGGACCACCTGTTATCCTGCAGCGAGACACCAGTGATAGCAGCAGATTTCTGGTCCTAATTTCAACAACCTGAGTGATTTTTCTCCTTTTAGGGGACGGAGACCGTGTTTTCAGGAGGAGACTGTGATTACAACACATTATATGTTACAGAAGCTGTGATGAGCAGTGAAAAAAAGAATCCGCTCTCTGCTGCAGCTGAAACATTTTTAAATTCACACAATGAAACGAGAGTTTCCCCGCTTCAATCAGCATCTTCCTCTGGTCTTTATCAAACTACTTCTCCCTCCCCTGCTTTCTCCGTCGCCTCCGTCGCTCAATCCGAGCTCGTCCCACCTGCGGGGAAACCATCCATCTATTGTTCTCCTCCCCCCTCCACCTCCGCACATCTCTGTCTGTATCTGTTTTCTGTCAACATCTGCAGGGGGAAGCCAACGCGAGCTCCTCTCATCCTTCTCCTCGCTGCTTCCCAGCTCTGCATACATTTCCTTTTCATCCTCATCTTCTCTCCTATCTACTGTTCCTCCCTCCACCTGTGGAGACTTCTCCACTTCTTTGCACCACCATATTTGTTTTGCTTGACATTCTCATTTTGATTCACTGCTCTGTCTCAGCAGTGCATCAGTTTTTTTCTGATCACTGGTTCTGCAGGATGCAGGAGCTCCGGCTAAATAAAGGAACTGAGAGTTTATCAAATGCTTCAGGAACACAAAATAAATTCTGCAGGCAAAAAGAGCTGCTCAGCCTGGTGAAGCTAGTGGATGTTTAACTAAGCTAAACCAGTGGAAATGTACAACTGTGAGCTGCAGCACCAACACTCCCATCTTTCTCACCCGTCTCTCCGTCTCGTACCTGAACTAAACCCTCTCCTCACCTGCGGGGAAGCCGTCCCAGATCTCCAGCCAGTCGTACCGGCAGAGGGCTCCCGGCGGCGGCGTGGTGTCCGGCTCCATGTCGAAGCTGTCGAACTCCACCACGATCTCCGACATCTTGGGGGCGAAGATCATGAAGGTGCAGTCCAGGTTGTTGGGGTACTTCTCTGGGAAGCCCGGCGTCTTGATGACGCCCCGGGGAGCCGTGAAGTTCCTGGAACATTCTGGACCTGCGAGGAGAGGATGAGTTTTTAAAGTGTCACGGCGTGTTTGGACACAGTGACTGATTCTCGCTTGGACAGAGGTGTGAAGTCAGGGATTAGAGGTCAGCACGGGGCCATGGGGGGGTGGGGGGGGCTCACATTTCTCAGATTTTTAATACAAATTCAAAGTCTTTCACTTTGTTTAATCACAGACTGAAACCTAGAAAAACCTTGAAGGACACAAAACTAATTTAAACCATTAAAAGCTGCCTTGTTTTTCAGTTCTACGTGTGACAAACTATCATCTCATGAAACCTTTTTGTCAGTTTATCACATTTTCTCTCTTTACTGCAGCAAACAACAGAACCTAAAAATGAAAGGTTATATAAATGAAGATGATTCGGTTTAAACCAAAAAAATGCAGCCTTCATTTTATTGACTAAACTCCTGTCATCTCATTCCAATCAGGACTGGTCCCCTCCCGTCGGAGCCGTCTCTGTCTGTGTTGTGACTGGGGGCGGGGGAGGGTTTGGCTGGTATTTATTGACTGTCCCAGACAATCAGAGTCTGTTTACAGAGACTGATCATGGTCAACAAACACAACAAGACACACAGAGGCACTGACAAACACACACACACACACACAACTGGTTCATTCATATGCAGCGTGCAGTCAAATATCATCTCGGGCTAACACACAGTCTGTGGAGAGATTTAAATCTCTAATCTTTTGTTGTCTTCAGAGCACGTTCTCACTCTGAGTTGTTCTTTTTTTTGTGACACACTTCACGACATGGTGCCGTACACATAATTACGGCATTTTATTTACTTACTAGCATCTAAGACTGCACAGCGGCGACACTCGTCTGCAGTCGCTCTGCACCCTCTGACGATGATGTCTGCTCTAACGTATCACACTTCCATTCATGCATTTGCACGAAGCACCTTCCAGCGTCGCAGTCACAGCTGTGGCGCGTTGACACGTTGCTCCTTCTCATCGTTGGTTTTAATGTTGTGGCAGTGTGATGTGTAGAAAACGCTACAGGACAGGTTACTGTGGTTTTTATCATGGTGTCACGTGTATGTGTTCGACGTTTCTTTGCCTTCATCACTTTCTGCTCCGTTTCTTATTCGTGTTTTAATCTTATATGTTTTTGTGATGACATCATGGCTCATGCTGTGGCGGAGAGACATTCTCCTGTATATGTTTCATATTATTGTGTTGTAAATCAGCCTTTATGGTAATATGTTTATGCACTTCCATGAGCAGAGTGAAGGTGACACAGTGTGGGGACTGAGACCCTGCAGAGAGGCCGTGAGTGTGGTGAGTTACGTGATCTTTAAGTCTTTTCAATGCACAAAACTTCCAGATAACAGTTATTTCCCTTCTGCAAACGCAGCACGTGACGTCAACGACCGCTGATAAAAGTACAAACTTGGCAGCTGGTAGAGCCGTTGTCGTCTTTTGTACACAATCCATTTTCCCCACAGTCACATCGCATCAGTCGACCCGGTTTCAGCTCACACCTCGCTCGCGTTACAAGACGACGACGACACAAAGCACGGACGAGGGTCAAGCTTCCCCCGAAGGGGCGAGAGCGTGTGTGTGTGCAGGGGCGGGAGCTTCTAATGTAGCCAGGCCAGATGTGACCAGCATGTTATCTGAACACGCCTGTAAACATGTTCCATCCATAAACACACACACACTCCAGCAGACCCCTTGCTGTTGACACAGGTGGTGTCATTAAAAGGGCGACGTGATAAATGATGTGGAAAGAAATGTGGTGAAGGATGAGGCGGGTTTCACTCCTGCTCAGCTGGCATGCAGCTTCAAGTGTGTGTGTGTGTGTGTGTGTGTGTGTGTGTGTGTGTGTGTGTCTGTGTGTGTGTGTGTGTGTGTGTGTCTGTGTGTGATGATGATGTTGTTTGGGTTATTAAGGTCAGAGATGAAGACAAATGAAAAAATTAATAATGCAGCTTTTCCTCGTCATCATGCGTTAATGTAATAACTGAACCTCGCGGGCCACCATACCAACACCACCACCACCCCCGCTGACTCGACTCCATACAAACTGCAGCAACAACAACACAATCAACACAGTGAACTGAAAAGAATTTACCTTCAACCAGACTGTGTCTCTCGAATATCTGGGTCGACCGTTTGACCCGTTTTGCTGTTTGCTGCTGCAGATTCAAACTGTCTGTTTGACATAAATCGTACTTTACCGTGTTTTAATGTCCAGAAATCTGTGTCCCATGTGTGACTGTTTGAGTATCAGTATCATCACTGAAGCGTATTTGTTGTGAGCACATACTCTCCTCGTCTCTCATTGGCTCATCGGCTCCGGTTCATCCATCTTATTTTTGTTTCTTTCATCTTTTTTTTTGTTTCCTTCTTCTAATCAGCAACCCTTCAATCGACTGCGGCTTAAAAGTCGCCTCGCAGGAATAAATCCCTCGCCTCCGTCGACTAAACCACAGAAACATGTGCTTCTGGTTTGAAAACCTGCAATGAAAGCAGCGAGCCGGTGGCACGAAGCCGGGGAGTTTATAAAAGATATGTATTCTGTGGTCAGAGGGTGGAGTTATGGTTACGGGGAAACAGCCACAGATGGAGATGGATATATGTATAAAGATATGTAAAGGTAAGTAGAGACCAAATCTCATGATGTAACTGCATATCAACGAAAAAAAAATCTGAATATACCTTTAAAAATCCACAGAGACACGAGACAAAAGGAACAAAAAGGTGATTGTTGTTTTCCTCTTTACTCAAATGTCTGTGCTTCTTTGTGGTTGTCACATGTTTCTTTTGTTGGTCATTTTTTCAGCTGTTTGTCGTCTTTTATCGAATGTTTGTGTAGTTTTGTTGGTTGTTACGTGTCTATGTTGGTCATACTGTGTCTTTCTGGTCATTTTTCAAACATCTGTGCCTGGTTTTTGTTGTCGTGTGTCTTTTGTTCGTCGTTTTGCGCCTGTCTGGTCATTTTGTGGCTGTGTTTTGTACTTTTTTTTGTCGTTGGTATAGTTTGTGATCGTTTTGTGTGTAATTGTGGTGATTTGTCAAACATTTGTTGTTTGTTGTCATTTTTTGTCTGCTCCTGAGCACTTGAGTGATTACTTCATGTCTCGGCTGACCTTGTTGTTCACACGCGTCTTCTGCCTCCACTTCATCATACAGAGGTCCAGGGCTCCTGGATCTGTTACGCCCCTGGGCCCCTGTTCGGTGATCCTTCCATGTTCCTCTCATCCTCACCCTGTTAGTAACGTCGGACTGTAAAGGCTGTTAAACGTGACGAGGAGGAAGGGGGAGTTGATTACCTGAGCGAGTACAAGTGCCGTTTTTAACTTGTTAGAGAGCAGAGGACCCATATTCAGGCTAACACACACGCTGTCCTAGTTTCAGAGCCTCTCTTCAACACCAGAGCATCCATCTCATCTGCAGGTCACCCTGTTGCCTCCAAGGACAAACAGCCCATTAGCTAAATGAGCCTGGGGTCCCGTCCACCTGTCTGCTGGGCACGAATGTACACGTGTGCCTTTCGATAGCTGCGAGGACACTCGCTGAAGAAATGCACGCTCCAACCTCACCTCACATCACAGCTGAGTGTAAAGTCATGCATGCGCACACACACAGACACACACAGACGGGCGTCCTGCAGCTGGAGAGTATCTGGCAGAGAGGAGGCAGCAGCCGGACGTGTTCAACAACAGGAAGTAAAGTGGCTCTGCTTTTCTTTCACAAGCAGGGACGACGTCAACGTGCAGAGACTCACACACACTCAGAACCTCAGAGCAGGCCTGACAACACGTGATGATCAAACGCCCTCGTTTTATTCACCCACAGACTGTATTAATCCAACCGAGACGGAGCACGAACGAGTCAGTGCAGCTCTCAGACCTCGTACCCCGAGGTCAAAGTCATGTCTGCTGCGGTGGGTTTGATCCTATCACATGATCCTCATCACTCAAAACACTGAGGAAACATTTTGCTACTGAGCAACGCTGACGACTGAACGCTCAAGAGCTCGTGGCAAAGCCGTTTCCTTCATTTCTGTTTCCAAAGTAACAGAATAGGCGATTTCTAAAGGGCTGTTCCACTCAACAACAACTTGTATGACTCATCTGTAGCTTTGCACAGAACTCCAGCTGAAAACATCACATTTATGACATTGACGTTTTATTGTCTTTTACGCGCTCTCATAATCTGCCAACTTTTAAAGTCACATCCGCCACCAACATTGGGGTCTATTCCAACAAAAAAAAAAATGATAAGGTTTTCTGAGAAGTAATGACTAAGGTGACCCTGATGCTACCACAGTCTGAATCCCTATCGCATCATTATTATAAATCAAAGCTCAAACATAAATCATCAGAAACCTTTGTGGAAGCTACATCTTTGAAAAGAAGCTAAATGAAAAATGTCTGTCTAAGCTGATACGTTGCTGACCTACTTTTAAAGATTTATTACACCGACTTTCTAATAACACGCTGTCGTTCATCAGTCACGGCTCCACTTTGTGCCCTGGAATTAAAGTCGATGCAGGAGAGATCTGGAAGTTTTGGTATCAGAAACGGGACCGCGGCGCGTGGTTTAGAGAACAGATGGCTCTAAGTAGAGGGAGTGCAGAGCCCGGAGGAGCTCCACTGTGGATCGGGCCCCTAACCCTGCTCGTGTTACTGTCTTACTCCTCACTGAAGTACAAGAGAGCCGTAGTCATTGTATAACAGGATGCTTCTTTGCTCTCTGGAGGTGAAACTAAAAAAAAGAAGAGTGGTCTTGTGAAAAAAAAAAATCTGATTTATCTCCGGTCCCTCATTGGTGGAAACTGAAGTGGTCACTGGAGACCTGCTGTTTTGGTGGTCGCTCAAGTGGACCCAAGAGGGAAAAGCAAATACAAATGTAGGACATGGTTCCTTCCTTGGCAGGCACTGTTTATGTAGGTCTATCCTGCTAGCATCCTGCCCCTCTGCTAGCAGGATCAGCTCACTGCTGCTCCTCCAATGGAATTCTGGGTCTTGGTGTTTATTTGTGCTGCAGCTTAGAGGTCAGTAAACCAAAGGTTCAGCTCTGTTTGGACAAACTTGGCCAACACTGGAGTTTGGAAACATTTATTTAAGGGTTATGTTCTCTGAAAGGTTATTTTAGGGGACTGGGTTCCAGTTAAAATGCTTTCTGGGCATTTTGTGCAGCTTAAAGGGCCATTCCGGCATCTTTTGTCATTATTTCTATTAGCTTTGGTAATGCTGAGACAAACAGAGTGATTCTACTTATCAGTGAACACAGAGACACAGTGAATGCTATAATGAAGTCAAACTAACCATAAAACACATTTTTTATTTATAGCATCTCTATGAAGATCCAAAACAGTTTCAAATTTGATTTGCTGATTTCACATAAACGAAACTGAAAACTAAGAACATCGAACAGAGAGAAGAAACTAGAAGTGCGGCGTTGTGGGACCAACGAGTCCGTGAAGGTGCAGTTCACCTGTAAACAAAGTCCCTACGGACACAAATCAGCAACGGTGCGTTTACATGGCACAAACATGCATGAACCTCTAGGCTACCAGTGCACGACAGGTGACACCACTCATGATAGAAATAAAAAGTCTTCAGTCTGCTGGATTTCCTACCTAGAGTAGGGTAGGTTGCCCTCACCTTCCATAAATCCACCACAGCTTTCTTTCTTTTTGGAAGCATTCCAGTCCTAGTAATGGACTTCTTATGATTCATGCTCTGTCTGACTGTCGTGTGCTCAGGTGTTATAAATATTAATAAGAACGAAGGATGAAACTTATACAACAATAAGAAGCTTGTCGTATGAAACCCTGAACTTTCCTGTAAGTCACTGAGTACAGATGCAGCCAAATGGCAAAAGCTATGTAAAATGGGACAGAGCAGCATTTCTTCATCGTTAGGTGCAGCGAGGTGACGCGCGACACTGATCCAGAACAAACCAGTCGTGAGGTAACTTGGCTGCACTACAACTGAATTTAAATTGGCTGTTTTCAATGCAGCAATTCATTACACTGAGTGGAGTGTATGGAAAACAGAAGGACAGCAGCGGCTACAGCAAGGACACTCCAGCAGACACACACACACAGCTACACACACACACACACACACAGCTACACACCTGTCTTGAAGACCTCGTAGCGAACGGAGAACCCCGCCCCGTGGGTCTCGTAGTCGGAGACGAACTTGATGAGGAGCTGGTTGCCGCTGGAGATGATCGGAGACGGGGCGATCTTCCCGCAAAACTTTCCCAACATGTGCGAAGCTTCATCCCCGCCGTTGTAAACCTCCACGTAGTCGTACCTGTAGGAGGACAGAGGAGATGTGGGTTTAGGTTTGCTGCAGGTGAACAGATGTTTCTGATGAAGTCGGGTCTGACTACATGTTCTGTTCCATACTAGCAAGTGAAAAGTTCCCTGGTGTCCATGTTTTACTGGTATGAAAACATCAGCTCAGTCTCAAATACGTGTGAGGAAAAAAAAACAAAACCTCTCATTTCAGAAATCACAGAGCGAACTGACCCAGCGAGTGTTTGAGTGTCTTTCCAGGGCTGACACAGAAACATGAGCGGTGGCAGCGTGAAGCACCGGGAGGCTCCGTGGATCCCACCGAGTGCTCTGAAAGACTTCATCAGTCTCCGCTGTCGGTGTGGACCTCCCACCGCCGCGCCACCAGCCGACACCCCTCTGTCCACCCACCGCTGTCGGCTTCACAACACCTCAACTGTGAGTGAGCGTGTACTCAGCTGTGTGCGCTCGGTACATGTACCTGAGTACGCGTGTACTGGTACTGCGTGTGTGGAAGATGTGTTTGTGTTACTGTGCATGAGCTGACGTATTTTTAAGCACAGGAGAAACTCAGAAGTGGGAGTTTTTGTGTCCTTCATCCTCTGACCGCATCACAGTTCAGAAAGACAGAGACACAGCAGTAAACTTTGGAGCTCTGGGAGCAGCAGAACAGCTTCTTCTTGTCACTGTTTGGTCAGTCACTACTTTTTCTTACTCTTTACTGTAATAATGCTGCAAACACTCACATTGATCTTGAAACACCTGAAGCCTCAGCTGCTTGTTCTGAAGATGATGATGATGTATCAGTGAAAAACAAAACAGATGGTGGAGCTTCACTTTTCTCATTTGCTTCCTGAAGCACTGATGTGACATCCATTGATTTCTAGCAGCAGCATTTCTGAAGCCTCAACAGTCTGTGTCTGTGTCCAGTGTCTGTTTAGAGTAATTCTGTGACCATGTACATATAGACATGAGTTCTCTTATCAGTTGCTGGCGTCCTTGAGCAAGACAGAAAATCAATACCAGCTTTGTGGTCTGAGCTCTGATAGGAGCATTAAAATGTTTTTTCAGTGTGTCTGCTGCAGAAGTTCTCAGGTAAGAATGTGTGTAATCACAGGAATGTATGTCTAACAGGAGACTTCCCTGCAGAACTACAGACTCAAAAACAGGCCTCTGGACCGGGCCAGTGTTTGGTTTCATGTTTTTGTTACAGCTGGACCTGAAAACCGTCTTGTTCCCAGAGAAACTTCGTCAGCAGGTTTTGGACTGAAGCTCAGCTTGTCTCAAGGAATCAAGGGAATTCAGCTGCTGACTGATTATTGTCAGGAACGACGTTAGCGTGCAGACACTAAGCTCCTCGTCTCGTCATGAGCTGCTTGTTTTCTCTCTGCTAAATCTCTAACTCAGACATTTAAAGGCTTCGGTCTCTCTGTTAACAACGGACACGTGGTCAAACCGTCCGAGAACAGAATCTCACAGACAAACACAGAATTCAAACTGAGGAAATTATTACAAAATGAAAAATTCACACTAAACAGTGGTTTTGTTTCCAGTAACTTTTCTCTCCGTGTTCACAGATGGTTTTACGAGCGCGGTGAGAAATGGACTTCACAGCCACTTGTAACGGCTTAGCGCCGGTAGTGATGTTTAGGCGATGGCATTTTTATTCATAGCATCAAACTCCCACCTCGCTCCCATCCCCATCACCACCCTGCTGCCTCTCGCAGAGGCTCGTAAAAGGAGAACCTTGGGGAGAGATGGAGAGAAACTGTAGGTGTGTGTGTGTCTGCATGCAGATGGCTGCACTCAGTCAGTCAGTCAGTCCTGAAGGCAGTCAGTGTTTACAGAGGCAGGCCGTTTAATGAAGTGGCTCTGTCTCTTCACACTCTAGTTAAGGAGAGCCTCTCAGCCTGCAGCTCTGCAGCCTCCTCTCCATCCCCTCACATCACTCATTAACCACACCGGCTAATCCTGCCCTCCAAATGCAGCTGTCCGTAGCAAATGCCTTGCTCAAGGGCAAATCAGTTGCCTATTCCGTGCGGGGGCCCCAGCAGCAGATGTTTAAATTAACATTTTATGCTGTTAACTGGTGATGCAGGGAACAGTAACAGTAGCAGTGGACTAAATGTCAGGTTTAATGAGCAAACGTTCACGGCGAGGTCAAGAAAGACGTGGACAAACACGAATACCTGCTGCGTCAGAAGGCGCTCTGTACCACCAAGACACATAAAAACTACTGCATGAAAGCTTTCAAATGTGCAGATTCTACTCACACATGCATTGGAGGTGATCATGTGTGAACAGTATGCTCTTACAGTCCGGCCACAGTCACTCACACAAAAGACGTTCTGAGCTCATTAAAATGCACATATGCTCATGTAGGTCACCCCCTCATGCATGATTTCTGGTCTTTGCCTCCCAGGCTACATCTACAGTCTAGCTGGTGGGGCCCAGACAGGAAGCTCTGCAGACGGTACAGAGCTGACAGATCACCGCCAAGCCTCCTTACTCCTCTTATTCCTCATACGTGGATGCCAGGATTCAACATAACTCAAAGACAATGCACAAAGGCGCCCACAGCTGACTTCTTGATAGAGATGAGGTCTGTGTATGGGAAGTGCTGTGAATAACGAGACAGGTAATTGGACCAACAGATGACGCCGTTTCATCAGTATCATTTACATCTCGTCAGTTTTCTGCCACTTCTGAAAGCAGCAGCAAAAGAGTTTTGTTCAAAATGAATGAAAACACAGGCAATTAACCTTCAGTCAGACAACGGCAAAAGCACCTATACAGTTTCACAGAGAGGAGTAAATGCAAACTAATTAGAGAGACGATCCCATAAAAAATCTAACTATTATGCTCCGGTATAACCCACACTGTTTAATGTGTGGTCTCACAGCACCCTGACCACGACCACGCAGCCAAATCTGAAACAAATGAGGCTGTGGCCGATAAAACCGCGTTAAATAAAGAAGGTCCAGACAGAGAAGGAGAACTCTTGCACGTCCTTCAGAAAGCTCATTAACAAGCTCTGCTGCATTCCTACGTACAAGCACATCTGGAAGGAATCACGCCAGCGTTTATGGGGTGAAGTTCGAGCCGTCGTGAAATTCACCTCCTGCAAAGCCGAAGCCGGGAATGACTCAGTGTTTCTGTGGAGCTTTCCCTCCGTCGCTTATTCGTTCCGTCCTCCTCTCTGTCTCCCTTCATGTGGACCTGTCTGTGCTAACACCGTCTGCTCTCCACCTTCTCCTTCCTCTTACAGCAACAGTTATTTCTGATGTTATTTGACCCACCGTTTGCACACAGAGCTGCTAAAGCACAGCTGAAGAACATGTGGATTATTAAAATATCAATGTTAAACCTGCCGTCCACTTCTGTGCAGTGGAGCTTTAAATTTCAACTCGGCCTATTTCCCATGAATATGGCTTTATGGGTTTTGCCAACTTTGCAGTCATAACAGACAACTCCGGGCATGAGACAAGCTGTGTGAGCCTCTTACAGTTTTCCAAATAAACTCCATGAATCATTTTAGACAAAGCAAACACAGACACTTACGCCCTGGAACCACAGACGGACTTACGTCTCAATCTAAAACCTTTTGTGCGTTTAATGTGACATGAATATGTCACATTAAAAATCCCACACCTCCAGGCCAAACTTCTGCCAGTGCCATTAAACCACAGGATGCTGCTCCTAAAGGTATGTTGGACTGAAAAAACTGTGTAGTGAAACCACCCAGAACATGAAGCTTAATAAGATTAGCACAATCTATGCTAAAAAACACACACATGCAATGGTTTTATCACATAGGAGGACATAACATCGACTTCCTATAAATGTCACCATCTAAGGACCGAGCTTCTGTCCCCAGTCGACATGTTAAGAGTGTGTGGGAGGATTTATGCCCCTACGATATCACAAATATCAGTCTACACACACACAGACACACACACAAGATGAGAAGCTGCAGGCTACGATGTTCGGGTTCTGTAATAATCAAGTTTTAGTGCCAATAAGCTCAGACCAGTCATTTTAACGCCTGCTGGGGGAAACTACATTACTAAGGGGGGGGGGGGGGGGGGGGCCGGACCCTCTGTG
>JAUYWH010000009.1:20149267-20167113 GCA_034779795.1 Ctenopoma multispine | reverse complement strand
CCCCCCCCCCCCCCCCCCCCCCCCCCCCCCCCCCCCCGCCCCCCCCCCCCCCCCCCCCCCCCCCCCCCCCCCCCCCCGGACCCTCTGTGCTGGCTCCATTCTCCAAGTTTCAGGTTGAGTACCACAAGAAACATGTTCTTCGCTTTTACAAACCTGCGTCCTAGAAATGTATTTTCTTCTCCCAGAGTTTAAAGCACGGCAACACCAAAGGAAGGGCGGCGTTACCTGACAACACATCCTCACTATGTGATAAAAGGAAAACATCACGTTTACATATCTAAGTATCTGATAGTGTGTCCTGAAACTGCTGCACTGGGTCAGGTTGAGGTTTATGACCCGAACCTGAGCGTAACCCCATAAACAAGTCTTAACCCAAAAACCTTTGACTCAGTAAGAACCAGAGCAGGTGTTATTATGCTGGACGACTTATCAGTCCTCACTCGAGTTCCCACAGTTTGAAATATTTGCAGAAATAATCACTTAAATCGTGCCACAGATCCACCCACACGCATTTCATCTTTTGTTCAGTGATGAGATATCAAAACAAACAAAACCATCCAAACTTTATTAATATGATTAAATGATTTGGAAATCCCAGGATCTGGAGTACGATGATGAGGAACGCTTCCAAAAAAGCGGAGAAAATGTATTCAAGTAAATCCTATTAAAGCCAGTAGGATCACAGACTCGCACACCAACTCCCTTCTCTGCCCAAAAAAAGAAAAAACAAATTGGGCCAAGCACCCAAAGTACGAGTATCCTCATCCTTCACCTCAGCCGTGCCGATACAAAGGCACGGCTGCACAATCCTGCAGGGAAATTAAAAGAGAGACGTGGAGGAGGTGGAATTTGTTCTCATTTAGGAAGCTTTAATCCGACAGAAGGAGGAAGGAGAACACTGCTTTTCCCCCTCTGCTGTCTTGACATACGGTTTAGAGACTCTGAAGGATGAAATGAGATTTGCTGCAAACTCACTGGAGTTTAATGTGCAGCTGAAGGTTGCTGAGGGTCAAAGTGTTGCAACTTCACGCTTTGGCCACCAAATAAAAACCCAGATGTGTGCGCAGCTTCGGCTGCGTGGATCCACCACAGAAAACCAAACGTCTCCATGTGCACCGGAGAGATTTGGGAGGAAAAAGGCCCTTTGTCAACCAACAATCCACACGTCTGTAAAGTGAGTAAAGGGGCAAAGCAATAAACGCTGTGTCACTTCCACTGCACTCTGACATTTGTCAGCCTTCGATGACTTCATCTGCATTCTCAGCGAGGCCCCGACTGACTATAAATGCGGCTCTCCTGCTCAAAACAGGTGCCATTAATTAGCTCTGTTCTCACACACACTCAGAAACCCCAACAGGGACCACGGCGGGTTTGCAGTGAGAGTTCAGCTGACAGACATGCAGAGGGGGCAGGAGGTGGGAACAGTCAGACATTGTGAAACAGCAGCCCTGGTTATGAGAGGGAAATGTTACGGAGCAATAACGTGTTTGTTTCCCAATGAGCTCCGTGCTAACACTTTAGCATGATGAACAACAGAAAGAAGCTTCTATCGCCACGCTCACATCAGCAAAGATAATATTCCTTTATGACTGACTGGAGATTAATATGTTGAGCAGTGAGAGGCTGATGTTCACTCATGATGGAGAAAAACAACATTTCTACTTGTGTAAAAGACTTAAAGTCGACAACTGCTCCTCGTTTTTAGCGTGCGGCGTCGTTAAGGTCTCACAACGAATGATGTTATTGTGACACGCTGATGATTTCGCTGTTTCCTCTCCACACTCGAGTTGAGTAATTCACTCATTTCCCTAAAACCTGCTGCATTTTCATTCAGTCAGCACAGAGATTCAAAATAACTCAGAGCACTGAGTCACTGCAACGAACCGACAGCTACGGGAAGTTTGGTTTAGGCGCAGTAGGCAGGATCATTAAAGACTAAACCTTCATGTCTGTTGCCTCCATGTGTGTTTATACCACGTTGTTTGTGCCCCCCGCAGAGTTTTACAGTCCCTTTACGATATGGGTGTCTTCTATATGCACATCTCACCCTGAGGCCCCTCCACCCAGACACAGACACATTCCTCTACGAGCTTACAAAGAACAAGACTTTATTGTGTATGCTGCTACTGGGCGACCATTTTGGCTCCACTCGGGGGGGGGGGGCTTCCTGTTGCACATATTTAAAAAAGGACAAAGCCTCCCAAGACTGCTCATCCTCCCCAGAGAAGGTCAGAACACAGTTTGACCCGCTGACTGACCCCGACCCTCACATCCCAGCGCTGATCTGTCCCAAGCGTGAAATGGTGTTTTCACGGGAAGAAGCAGATTAGAGCTCGACCGGCGAATCACGTGAGCGAGGTTCAGTCACGGCTGGTTTTTGATTCAGTTCGATTTCTATTTGACACAGAAAACAAAACAGATCAAGGCTCACTTTGAATTCTTCGGACACCGTGAAAGCTGCTGTAGCTGGAGTCAAGTCCAGTTTCCCATCGAGTCCACTATGAAACGCAGTCAGTCCTGTCCTCATCGTCACTGTTCACCCCACACAAACAAAAACCTGCCTCGTCAGCCCTCAACATTCAAACTGCTTTGCTCTGACTGACGCCCCTGTACAGCGCGTGTGTGTGCGTGTTGCACTTGGCACATCTGGAGCGTAAGTGTATATAAATCCGAGGTTTGCAGCTGTGCTCATGTGACATTGCTGACTGCCCCCACTACTCTCTCCTCGTTAGGGATCTAATCTGACATGTGTTTCCAGTTGTGTGTGTTCACCGTCACTGTGCGCACAGGACTTTATGTGTGTTTGTGTGTCCGACGACGTCTGCAGCACTTTGTGGATTTCGCTCTGTGTGTGTTCTCTTACTTTTTATGTGTATGTACTGTATTCATTATGTTACTTTTCAGCCTTTGCTCGTCCGCGTGTGCGTCTTCCATATGTGGGAGCAGAATCTGTTTAGAAAAGCAACACACACTTGCATAAGAGAAACAATAGCAGGAGTCAAAGTCTGCCCTTCCTTCCATTAGACAAATATTTGCTGCTGAAAGACAAGTTTCAGCTGGTGAGTCTGTTTGTGCTCTGTTCTTACTCTGATCTACTGTATAAATCTACACTCATTATACTCACTGCTAGAATTTAACACCGATTCACAAGTAGCGGACATTTCATTTTGTATTTTAGTATTTTTACTATTATTACTTAGTATTCTCTGATGGTAATACATGTTTCTCAGAGTAGAAATCTGCGGTGTTAGCTCAGGAAAGGGTTCAGTAAGTCTCCGCTTGGATGTTCCTGCAAACGAAGGTTCTTAGAAGCCACAGTCTGCTACCTGCCCAGCACTGAATAACTAGCAGACACAGTTAGAGGTGAGATGGTGAACACCGTGAAGCATCAGCAGCTGCAGCAACTGAGAAGTTCACCATCATTTACCCAGACTGAGGAGAGAGAGAGAGCCGGAAGCACAAGGTGGAGGAACACGAAGAGTGCACGTGGAGTTCAGACAGTGAGGAGGGAGGGTGGAGAGTGAAAGTGATGGAGTCGTGACAGCCTGAGGCCACAGGGAGTGAGAGGTCTGTCACCGAGGTCAGGACCGGCCTGAAGCCCCCCCGTCTCTCCTCCTCCTCGTTGCTTATGAATCTCAGATAATCTCGGTCTTATGTGGATTTTCTTTCTTCATTTTTTTACTTTAACATTTTAAGTTCTGCGAGGACGACACAGTGACCACATGGGATTTAGTGATAACGCTCATTTTCTCTGCTCGGCAAGAATCCCAGACTGAGACCCTACTGCAACGTGGGAAATGTAGTCATTTTGAAAAGCAAAGCCAGCATGAGAAAGGAATCACCCATTAAAACCCAGCACGTTAATAAATCTCTGCAGACTCCAAAGAGTTGCAATTAAATTTTAACAGATATTACAAATGGTGCGAAATAGAACAGAAATATTAGCGAGGCAGGACAATTCCTCATTCAGACCACAAACAGG
The DNA here is from genome assembly GCA_034779795.1 of Ctenopoma multispine. Lineage (NCBI taxonomy): Eukaryota > Metazoa > Chordata > Actinopteri > Anabantiformes > Anabantidae > Ctenopoma > Ctenopoma multispine. The sequence goes on along the minus strand of JAUYWH010000009.1, from coordinate 20,163,131 downwards.
AAAATAAAACACAGATTCTTCTTCCGTCTGCTTAATTCTCACAGCTCCTTGAAACTTCAAAGTAACCAGTAGAAGAAACGCGCCGCTGCAAAACACACAGCGAAGGAGTCAATAGATTTCTGAAGGTTCACGCCCCAAGTTTTGTTGGAAGCGAGCCACAGGCTAACCAGACTATGACAGCAGCACATTTAGCGTTCCTGTTTGTGTGGCCGCGGTGGAGCCGGAAAGTACAACCATCTGGAGGGGGACGCTTTTATTTTTCTGTGAAACTGGGAAAGAATGAATGTTGAGTACGGGTGAAAACTACGCCTCGGCCTTAAACCACACACACACACACACACACACACACACACACACACACACACACACACAGAGCTGATATTCAGGGTGTGGTGTGGCACATTTCTGTGCTGAGGCACAAACACAAACGAGTTATTCACTGCGAAGTCTCCGTTTATCACTTTCACAAGGAGAGGTCATCAAAATGTACTGAGACACAAAGCTAACCCAGCTGCATCTGTTCAGACCCCATCCTTTTATCAGTCCTATCTTTCCTTTCTCCCATCCATCCATCATTCAGAAATTATTCATTCCACCGTCTACCAGCCATCTAGATTCATGCATCAACCCATCTTCTGATTTATCCACTCATTCATCCAGTCTTCACATAAGTTCAGGAGCCTGGAGCAAAAACAAACCGCGACTTATCTGACAGACCTGTAAGAATCAATAAAATCCAACCTACATGATGCCCAGAAACATTGTGATCATTTTAGAGGTGAAGGAGCACGACACACTGCAAACACCTCTGTGACTGAAGGTCATCGCCTTAGTGGTGGGACTGTCGTGTCATGTCTCTGATACACAGCTAACAGAGCAGAGGTGAAGATGAAGAGTCAGGTATTCGGGTTACAATGTGTTTCTAACACAGGCAGGATAACAGCAGAATACGTTTAATCTGTGTGTGCATGTAACAAAATCTACTGTTAACCACCAAACACATGAAAGCTGTATGTTAGCTCTGAAGCTGGCGAAGAACTGTGGATTAGAGAATCTGCAGAGAGCATGTGAAGCATACTGTAAGAGACAGAAAGTTAGTGCCGCCTGCGTGCGCGCTGTGTTCGGGTATGTGTGAGGCGCACACTGTGCCAGTACAGCTTCATGTGGGAGGAAACGGTTCAGCCAACTCCTAAAAAGATGTCCCAAATTATCCCGCCACCGACGCATGTTCCGTACCCGCGCCTCTGCTCTATTTTACCGAGCTCCGCGGGGATTCACTTCGTCGGTCGCTCTATTTCAGACGTGGACGCGAGACAACATTTGTTCTGGTGCCGCTCCAGGTTGGCTCCGGAGGCAGAGCCGCCGTGTCTCGGTGTGTCTGAGCTAAAAAGTGTGACTGGTTCTCGTCTCAAGCGAAGTCTGTTCGCCGAGCACCGATCGAGTCTGTGTGAGCGACAGGTTTCTGCTGGAATTATCACCCGGACTGAGTGTTTCCAGGAGCCGATCGTGGCCTAGTGAGTGAATCCATGCCAGAGTCCTCCTGAAACACACTCCAGCCTGCTGCAGCGTCACGTTAATCAACCGGAACATTTGTGTTGTTTGTGAAATCTTGTCGACTTATTCATGATGAAGTCTCCAGACTGGTGGTTTGTCTATTTTTAGCACCAAACTCCCAAGTTTTCAGTTTCTTTTCCCCATGAATCATGTGCACAACACTTCCTGCATGACAGCGTTTAAAACTGTTGTAATTAGGGATCATAATTACAAACCCGGGTCATGAGGGAAGATGCTCTGTGACACACATGTAGCCGGCGTCTGCTCTGGTTTCTTTGTTTGGCTTGTTAACTGCAGACATGTTTCACAGCACTGGAACATGTTCCAGTTTGGTCCAGTGATTTAATTATGGGATTGGGAGAAATGGGCATGCAGCGACATGTTATCTGATGAGGGAAGAAGGGAGGGGGTGTCGTTCCAATAATACATTTCAATTACAACTCAAGCTATGGGGCAGGAGAGAGAGAACATTTTACTGTAACCTAAATGTCTCAGTGTAGCCACAGATTATCCACGAGCAGCAGAAACAATCAGCCAACAAGTTATCAGCAGAAAATACGATCAGTTACTCACTGCAGTCATCAAATCGTGGCCTCGCTGTCTGGAGCTGGTGATGAGCCTGTTGGCTTCAAACTGTGAAATCAAACTCTTACATTTCATCTCAGGAAATTTTTAAGTGGGACTGCGGCCTCGCCAAAGGCTTAAAGCCCCCATTCAACGGGCATATTTCAAACATTTGACTGAGTCCCAAAGACAACAGCGCTCCTGCCAAGCCCGAGAGCTCCGAGCTGCACCCACCGTCGTCCAACACAAACTCGCACAACAACAACCACACGCAACCAATCAAACACGACGGAGGCCCCTGAGAAGACAGGCTGCAGGGGGGCCCAGCTGCCGAGGAGTCACAGGCCTGATGTTCACCTGAATGTGGATGTTTGCTGCCCTGTCTGCAGCTTCACTGACTGTAGAGTCGTGAAACTGTCATATCGTGTCTGACAGCGGCCTTATTCCAGCACACGGACCCGTGCACAGTGATTAAAGCCGACGATGCTCTGCTGGTGGTGCCAACATCTGACTAGAATTGATTACATTTCATTAAGCACTTCGGCAGCATTACTGCGTACGGATACTGCTCCCCGGGCTGCCACACACAACGAGGCCATCGCAGAATTAGGTTTTCAAGAAGAAGCTTTCCAGCAGCGACGCTGACGTAGGTGTGTAATCCACTCAGCGACACAGTATCTACTATCTGTCCGGATTGCTAATGGTTTATTAGTCCCCTGGTGGTGAAAGCTGATCCAATAGTATTGGGAGGACCCCATCTGTGAGACAGCGCAGGCCAGCGGTGATTTACACGGCAGCTGTTTATGGAGCTTTAAAGAAAAGACAGGAGCCGACACAAAAACAGGCTGAGAGTGTGTCTGTGGGTCAGAGGGAGGCGGCAGGAGGGTGTGTGTGTGTGTGTGTGTGTGTGTGTGTGTGTGTGTGTGAGACATTCATGTCATGTGAGAACATTTTTCACTTCCTGGTTTTCTTTGTTGCTATCTGTGCACATTCAACATTTATGATTCCAAAACGTTTTCACAACATAAGTTTAGATTCCAACGTGTTTCTCTAGTTCATTCATAATCTAAAAACGTCACCTGCATCTTTAAATGAAAAGACCGAAGCTCCAACAGAAACCCGTCAGCACTTCCAACAATCTGTAAAATCAAATGAGATCCTCGAGGTTCTGTTCATGCCCCCCCCCCCCCTATCAGGTATGAGTTGCAAAACCCGTCAAACCCCCATTTCCTCTGAGGCGCCTCGGTGCCACAGCTCATCCTTTGAACTCCTTGTCCGATAGGTGGCAGAGTTTCCCTCTGTATCCAGGCAGGATTAAGGCGAGAGAGAGAGGGTGGGAGAGAGAGAGGGGGTGGGAGAAGGAGGAGAGAGAGTGAGAGTGAGGGAGAGAGGGTGAGGAGTGAGCTCTTACTTGCAGTCTCTGTCCTCCAAGTCGAAATGCGGGTTGAAGTTGATCAGAATCTTCTGACCCTGCTCGGGGGCGGTGATCACCCACACGCACTGCTGGGAGGGCGGGTAGGCGCCGGGATACCCCGGAGAGGTCAGGTAGTCCGCGCTGTGGATCTCGATATTCCCTCCGCATTTATCTGCAGCACGGGGGGGACACAGATTCACATCATACACAGATTCACATCATATAAAGACGCGTGATGAACTGAGGCTCGGACGTAAAGTGAAGGAGGATCACTTCATCACTTCATCACTTCTCTCACTCCATGAAGCCTCTTTCCATCACGCGCGAACAGAGCAAAGGAAAAAACCTCGTAATGAGAAAACAGCTTACAGTTGGTGTGTGTGTGTGTGTGTGTGTGTGTGTGTGTGTGTGTGTGAACATTTCCACAGCAAACACAACATTACGCTCGAAGTTGAGCCGCTAACAGGTGAGAGGAGGAAACAATGGTGCAAACATGATGCCTGTTTCCATACACCTACCAGTCTGAGTCAACGGAGCAACCAGGAGAACCCTGGAGAGGAGGAACAATAGCAATCCACTCCGCATCCTTAGACTGTACCGCACAGAGGTTCTGTGGAATTCAAAAGACAGTACAGCTTCACTTTACGTCCAACGGAGAAAAACGAACCCAAAAAACAGACTCAAAGTGAGAGATGTGGTTGTTGTAGGGATCCCAGCATCCTGCGAGCTTCAGCACCCGATGCCTGCGTGTGTCAGGGAACAACTTGACATCTCCTGAAGGGAAAAATAATCCAAACGCAGAGAGAACGACGGGAAATCTAAATGAAAAATCCTTTCGCCAAAAGTGGGCAGCTGCGCGCCCTCGATCCCTGCTCGGAGCCCTCACCTCACTTCTGAGAGCGACAGCCGTACTTCCAAGTAGGAAAGGAAAAGCAGGGAGAAATCAGCCGTTACCCTGTAGGTCTCAGAGAAACATCGCAGCGCTGCCCACCACAAATATCTGCTCCGTATCTCAGTCCAGCTCTTACTCCGCCTCTCTCTCTCTCTCTCTCTCTGCTCGCAGCCACTGACGGAGCGTCGCAGCAGAACTGTCAGGAAAACGAAGCGAGCCGAGAGAGTAACAAGAGGAATTTCCACTCCCCAAATTCCTGCTCCTAGAAGCCACTGCGCGCAACCGAGCTACAGCTAGAGGGGTCTGGAGCAAAGCGATCCCGCTGCGCTCTCTGTGCGCTCCCGACGCGTGTGTGCAGGGCTGCGCACGCAGACTCACGCTGGAGTGTGGGTCTGGTGGAAGGTGTGGACGGTGTCCAATAAGCAGGCGGGAGACCTCATCTGATCTTTGTCGAAACGCTGTCATTCGTTGGTTCTGCGCTTGTTCCACACACGAACTTCTTCTGGCTGCTGAGCGAAACAAGTTCGCAGGTTCATGCTGGATTTATTCAAATGAAGAGAAGTAACAGATTACATGAGTAACGTCAAGTATTCTTCTTTTAGCGCTTCACATGAAAATGAATAAAAAAATACATCATCACAGTGTGTGAGTGATTTAAGTAAACGCGTTGTGCGCACAACACCGTTCACCCCCCCCCCCCCCCTCAGGGAACAGCGTAGATGAGCAACAGTTGGTCACAGTTTACAGATTCACACACTGACTGTGGAGGGAGGAAGACTCGCGTGACGTCACCGCCTGGTTCGTAATAACAGGAGCAGCATCTCATGACGTCACAGGCCGCCAAATGTTGGTGGTCGTGTGTGAAGCTGCTGGTTAAAATCCTCGGGGCAGCGAGGCGCCACTGAGCAAACACTGAAGCATGTTGTCAGTGTTTTATCAGTTGAAATCATCTGATGTGATTCAAACAGATTGATCAGAAATAATCAATAAGTCATGTGGAAATGTAAACCTTCTGGTTCCCTGCGTTTTTATCATAGTAAAAGTTTGTGTTTTGTTGGTCACAACACTTTAATTTAAATATTTATTCAGCCAATCAGATATAATGAAAATCACAAACTGCACATTAACACTTTGTTAAGTCGAGGTCGTGACTTTGAATCTGTGGCCTCAGTGTTGGAGCCTTGAGATAAACAGCAGCCTGCAGCTCCCAGGTGTAGCTGCCTGGAATTAACGAGAGCTCAGCTCACACTCGCTGGCTACACAAAAGATAAAGATGTGATTATCAGACACTTATGAGAGGAGCAAACACACAGAGTTCTGCCGTGTCCCAGAAAGAACCAGCTCTGCTCCCTGGACAGGCCGGTTTAATCGCCTCAGGTGGAGGTCGGAGTCTTAAGAGAAGATTGAAACAAGAGAATAAAAATAATGGTTAACGCAGCTGAACAGGAACCAGAAGCTCTGACTTCACGAAACCAGTAAACGGCCGTAAACTGCAAAGATTTAGGAACATGCAGGAAATTCCTGCTGATGGCGAAACATGAAAAGAGACGAGTCACCCCCCCCACACACACAGCCTCACTTCTCAGAAACACTTTGTGTCACAGTCCAAAGATCATGACACACTTGAATGTTCCCACTCAGACTCCAGGTTTGCAGATTATTTAGTGATCTCCTATGAGCCTGAGTGGAGACAATACAATAAAAACTCCTTTGGCAGCTCGCCGGCCTCCACAACAGCCAAGCGTGACTGAAATAGCATCCGTGGCGACGCACACGTCGGTGACGCAAACTGTGAAGCCAGAGCAGAACCTGTGTGTTGTGTGTCTGCGTCGCCGACGAGGGTCGATGTCCTCTGCCAGTGTTCAACATCTTTATATTTTTCCAATTTCATGCAAAGTACCTCCAAGCATTCAGAGCCATTAATCAGGGTTTAATAACAGCCCGATAAATCACTCTAATGCTAGTTCGTGTCCATTAATTGTGGGGAGTGTGTTTGTGTTGAGGCCAATTTTAGCTTGTAAGTGACTGTGAGATGGAGAGTGTGGTACGTGTTGAGGGGGCTTTTTAAAGTGCAGCCATATGTTTGTGTTCCAGTGACGTTAAGCCAGGGATCTTTTTATATTTTCTTCATAAATAACATAAAGAATACAAAGCTGCTTTCTGCTGGTTGTTTCACCCTGTGTGTCTCTGTGAAACTAGATCTACTGTAACAACATGTGACATCACAGCAGCTCACACGCACACACGTGCATCCGGTGGCTGAGGAATGATGGAGGTGGGACAGTGTTCCTGTAATTACAGGAGACACAGACAGTGATGCATCAGCCTGCTGCACGTAACGGTCGGGGGAGAGCGACGGTTCGAACCCTGGGTTTCTCTCACAGCTGAAACAGGAATTCAGCTGAGTTTAAACATTAAAGATAAAGTTTGTCGGGTTTGACCTCCACACTCTTCTGTGGTCAGTACAGGTACACGTCCTGTGCCCAGGGTCAGCGTGCAGCAGACCCCTGTCTACTCCCTGCTTTCTTGTTGGACGTGTGTAGCTTTAGTTAAATTATATGACAGGTTAATGGAGGTTTCACATTGTTATTATGCTACAGACACTTTAGTGACTAATTTATTCACATCTGCACACACGGACCTTTAATACAGAGCCTGAGTAGCTCTGACATAAAAACTTGTCTCTGCACTTTCATTTATTGTCATTTGAAATTGTAACAGTGTTGCATTAATAATTATATGTATTATTATGGTGAACAGCTTTCTGTTGTGTCTTTAAACACACATGTGCACAGACACACAAAAAGCCAACATGTACAAAACACATACACACACGTTCAGTGACACTTCACGTGTGAACGTGCAGGAGGTCACAGAAAACAGAAACATGCATTAATGTGCATATGTGCAGAACACATTCACATCGCTCAGCTGTTTCCAGCCCCCCCCCCCCCTTTCCTAAGACCATAAACCAGAACTCACAGCTCCAAACATCCAACCTTGCTCCACACGCGCACAAACACACACATTCTGCTAAGAGATATTTCAACGCGACACGAGGTCACAGCACTGACGATAAGATCTCACTGCCTGGCACTGATCCACATTCTGTCTGTGGTTCACACTCTGCAGCCCAGAACAGGCTTTTGTGCTCTCACACACACACTTACAGAGCCTGGCTCTGCAGTGGCCTTGCCAGTTCCACCCCCTCCAAACAGCCCGAGTGATGAGGCTGTGGACTGCATGGAGAAATGGACAATGCTGGGCCAAAAACGCCTTGTTTGAGGACTCGCATTGTGATAATTACTGTCATTACCAAGGAGGCGATTTGAAAACGGACGATGCAATCATTGCTGTAGTGGTGCACAGAAGAGTGGATAAACCTTGGCAAACATCTCAGCCACTGCTGCACGGCCCCGACCAGACGGGAAAGTGGAATTAATGAGTATTGTCGTACAACCATATCTTTTCTTACCACTGGACATCTTTTAATTCTAAAGTTGTTCGACCTCTTCTTTAGAGGTGGTGTCATTCAGGATTTCTTTCTGAAATCAAAATGATAAGTAACAGAGACGTTTATTATTTCTGAAGCTAAACTGAAATAAAAACTAACGGTGATGTGGCAGAACAGCTCAGCACTTTTTTGGCCTGTACCAATTATCTCTACGTGTTATTTTGACCCGATGACTCAGCTGAAGATCTGAAATCTGTTCTGTTGTAGCGCGAACACGACTCAGACTTTTCTCAAAAGTTCAAACTGATTTTAAAGATTGTTGTGAAAATCTGATTTTTTACATTTAGCTTTTTTTTTTTATCTAAAGAGCTGTGACGTTAAACACTGAGTCATTTCTGAAGCACAGACGGCTGAAAGTTTGACCTTCTTCCCGGGATTTCAGTTCCATTACTCCTGTTAACTGTTTTCACTCTGAGGCACATTCCCTCAAATACTGAACTGTGTGTTACAATGATTCAATGTTTCATTTCATCCTTCACCTGAAATTTATTTCTTTATTTTAGGAAAGGACACAAAAACTCTCAAATGTTAGTTAATGTCTAAACACTTGATGAGAATCATGAACTTTGAGCCTCTATCACAGCAAAGCACAATCCCTTTAAATGATATCTTTTATTTAGCAACCAAACGTTTTTCAGTGCTCGTCGCTGAGGGTTTGATCCTCTTACAACATCCAGATCAGGTTTTTGAGTGGAAATAACAGCACTGGAGCTCCGCACATTTCTGCACAGGCTGATATGTCCCTCACTTATTTTTAGGGACAGGCGTTTGAATTCTCTCTCTCTCTCTCTCTCTCTTGGCACAGTCCTCATCGATTTAGCCTAAGCCCTCGCTTGGCACTGAGCGGCTACGCTGCAAGGCTTAAGTACAAGAGCCAAAATCTGACACTTCTAGAAACCCTGATAGTTTGTCACGTACAAAGTGCTGATTGTCAGGAAAGCAGTGCAGTGTCACAGTGTGTGTGTGTGTGTGAGAACCTTTGACACAGTAAAGGGGAGAATGAGCGCAGCTTTCGGTGTACTAAGTTACACGAGTAGACAAAAAATGACCTCCCAACAGATTATACTTTTCTTACCGTAATAACACAACGACTCACTTTAAAAAACTTAAATAGAGAACAACGTCTCCCTCCTACTTCACCATATCTTAAAGATTAAACAGCTTCTTAATGTGAGTGAATCCAAACTTTAACACCTGCAGTGTGAGTCCTTCAACCTTGAGCTTGGGGTGAAACATGCGAGACCAGCGCTCGTTTCCTGCTTTAAACCAAGAGTCATTGTTGGTCCATGGGTTGAATCAAAGCGTAGGACAACTTGTCTTTTTAATGTTTAGCTTTTCTATTAAACGCGTGTAACTTTTCTTGGCACAGCTTTGGACCGTCGCCCACACAGGGCTGATAACACAGTGCACTGGAACTGAGAAGGGAAACGAAAAAGCATCTAATGCTACAAATGAAAGCAAAGGCCCTCCCTTTGCTGTCATTTGTAGCATTAGATGCTTTTTCGTTGGTGAGGGTGTCACGGCCTAAATGCCACAGAGAGTGTGATCAGTGACCCAGAGCTATGACTAATCTGGGAAGGTTGTGTGTGTCTGCGTGGACGCCTCTGACTGATAAGAAGCTAAGACAGGAGGCGTTTGTGCTCTGTGGATTCCCACATGGATGAGGAGGTGGGAGACAGATCTGTTTGTGTGAGTTAGACAGATAAGACCTTTATCACCGTCCTTCTTTTAAAAACATGCTCCAACCAGCCTCAGATGCCGACACAGCAATTACAGCATAGCAGCTATCAGGGGTCGAAGGCCGCCTGGTTTGACTCCTGCAGACCTGAGCAGTTAATTAGTGAGAGCGAGTCGCGGCCACCGGCTGTTGTTCTATTGGAATATCTAATGAAACATTTACTCCTGCTAAGCAGAGGTTACCTTCATTTAATGTTTGACATTTATGCAGCAGCACAACGAGGACGAGGTGCCGCTACGCGTCCTTATTAAAGGAACAATCAATGTTAAGTACTTTACACCTACAAAGATATCAGGTGGTTTTATTTGTTATTACTGTGTTTGTACAGTGGACGAGACATTTTGATGATGCTGTCTCTTGTGTTTTAATAAATACTTTTAGCAAAATATAACGAAAAAGCCGAAATTAAATGAACTTTAATGTCAATTAATCAGTTAATAATTTGTGAAAGTCAATAAACAAAATATAAATCAAACACTGTCTTGGATCTTTTCAGGGAAATGATGTGGTGATATCAAATAATCTCATGTCATTTTAGATTATTTACATTTATGCAACTTGCAGCTAAAGTGCATTTATTCAGGGAGGCATTTTACTGCGCTCTGTACATATGATAATAACTTTCATCTTCTCATTTAAAACAAGATGCAGCTTCCTGCAAACGCTCTGTGTCTTACTTACTTTGAAGAACTATACGTTTTGGGGAGAAGTGAGAAAGATTTAAAGAACTTTACAGATGTGAAACTAGAGTTGTTTTTGCACGTCAGAATGAAGTGAAGCATCTGTTGAAGCCAAACAGCTGAAATGTTGAGCGAATAAGTGATGGAATAAAGTTGGAAAGAGATTTAATGTTACTTCATGACTTTCTTGAGCAAACAAAAACACAGCAAGGGTTAAAGGTTTGATTCCCAGTGAGCACGCTCGGCTGAAATCATCCCACAAAATGGCAGATGTGAACATTTACCACTCGTGTGTGTGGTTACTGTCAGAACCCTCCTGGTTCTTATACGGAAAACCCATTGGCCACCATTTTGAAAACTACTAGACTGCCATTACCAATAACCTCAGCAGACATTCCCTTTCATCGCATGACCAACTCCACTATCACTGTATTTACATTACCCAAAATTAATGACCCTAATCGAGTGCACCTCAATCACTAAAACCAGCCACTGCGGCCTGACAAGATGCTCCATTTTCCAGCCGCCTCACCTTATTTTTATTCTGCGTGTGATGCCCAGTGTCATGGAGCAGTGGTCTCCAGCCTGGGCACGAGGAATGGAAAGGAAGGCGGAGGTGGGTGGGGAGCAGAGGCCTGCAATGGTTTAAAGCACCATGCATCTTCTCTATCTGACGGACTCTGCTGGTTACCGAGTCGATGCTTCACTGGGCCGTGAAGGAGCCGATTTGTTCTCCTCCACAGGACGAGCTCTGAAGTCACCTCACAAAAAAAAGAAAAAAAAGAAAAGCGTCTTAACAAGTTGTTTAATCTGGTTTCATTTAGATTTGTCTTAAAAAACAAATCTGTGGCAATGATCACTCCCCGTAAAGAGCCAGTGAACAGGGAACGTCTCGCTTTGACATGTTTTACAGTTTTTCAGACGCACTCATGTGGGTATTTGTTAAATGGGGGTGAGAGCACAGGGAGCGGAGAAAGTGCTATCAATCATCTGACACCTGAGTCTAAAGCAGCACGACGTCTCTCAGAAAGTCTGAGAGTCTCAGACTGGATCAGTTTGAGCCAGAAGGAGCTATCAGAGGAGGTATCTGAGATCTCATGACATGATGATTTTACTCTGCGCGCTCTGGTCAGTCAGCAGGTTCTGAACTGGACTGTCGACTCGCGTGTGGTGTATCTCACCTCTGATACTCAGCCGGGTCCTTTTCCAGGTAAAAGAGTCTACAGTGGAAGCCAGAGCGATTTATACTTCCTGGTTGTGCCACATTTAAGTGTGTGGGGGGGGTTCTATGACTGTTTAATGTCTGTTTAGGAAACAGCATATTTTACACAACATTATTTGAATATTATCATCACTCAGTCATTTAAGAAGCAATTTGCAGAAAACCATAAGTGTGAAGTGTATTTATATATTCATACACACAGTGAGTTCACTCGTTAATGGTTTGGTCCAGTTCAATAAAGTCAGTGTCAGGGAGTTAAAGGGTTAATATGCTGTATTATGGAGACAGGATTTATCTTTTTTTATTTCATTTTAATTTAGTTTTATTTCCATATTTACGAGTTTATTTAATGCGATGATTCTACACACTCCAACACTGTGGGAGGCGCCATTTCACTAGTCTAGGGCACGATTGATAAATGGTGGTTTTAACTTTTGGTTCCGAGGCCTAAACAGACAGAATGAGTCATTCGGAAAGAAGCTGGGCCGTCAGCACAGACAGCCTCGCTTCATCACATTGATTATTTGCTCAGACGAAGTGATTGTTTACAGGCCGATCAATGATTAGTGCGAACTGCAATCACAACTAATACACTCACACAATTAAATAAAATCAGCCACTCGTTCCGTTGGGTGAGTGGGATGAGGAAGCGTGGCCGCGTCGACACACATAAATCCATACAGCACATCAATGCATCATAAAGTGTGTGTGTAACACTGCGTGTACGCGTGTACAGCATGTGTACGCGTTACTCCTGCTCAAAAGGTGCAAATACTAAGACGATTGACTCCACAGTTTAAGCTCGGATGTGTGGTCTATGCACACACAGTTCAGGTACAAACTCCAGCACTTCCCTTTTCTCTCATTCATTTAAATCTTGCAATTATGCTGCACAATCCAATAATTGAATGGATAGTTCTGATTTATGCACTAATCTTGGCAGGACTGGATTCCTGCATATTTTAAACGGAATGAGCCGCAAACAGCTCTCAAGCTAGATTATTTCAGTCCCATCGGAGAAATGAAAGCTTTATTACCATCTGTGTTTTATCACTCATGCAATAGTTGATATAAATTCTTGTCTCTGGCTCACGCTTCACTGTCTGACTTTTGTTTAACTGTTGCCCTCACTGCCTGCACACGCGTCGACTGGCAGTGTTGTTCAAATAAAGAATCTTATGCAGGCAAGGTGCATGTAGTGCATGTCTGTATTTCCTGGTGCATGCAGAAACGATGCCTTCAGGCACATGTGTGAGCTTGAACCCACTCACTGGCCTGAAATGCTGACAGTGGGCGATTCTGATTATGTTTATATTAGACTCTTCTGCACATTCACGGCCAACATTTTCCAAATTACTTTTTAATATAATATAGTCAAATTAAGTTGCAACTTTATGTCCTAAAAATGACGTTTCTAATGAATGAATGAATCAAACTGAAGGGTCGATTGTTTCTGTGGTGAGCGTAATCATATTATGATAATGTTCTGATGCAGCATTTGGAGCTGAGGGGTAATATTTAAAACTACGTATCTGTAAAACGTGCAACATGGGAAACAGGGCGACTGCACACACACAGAACATCATTCTGAAAGTCTGACACTTTCATCCATTCCTGACACTTTTTGCACGTTTTGGTTTTGGAGAGGCGTAGAACATGTGGACGACGTTGTGGAACAACATCTGCAAAGTTTTCTGCTTGGATAGAGACAATAAAACCACAAATACCAGCACAAAATGGATCCAACAACAACAACATAAATAACTGAATCTGGGTCCTGCACACAAACTACACACTACACACAGGCGTCTTTGGCCCCTGTTTCTCTTTGAGCTACATTTGAAAGTGAATTTCATAAGTGTGGCTCAATTGGAAACAAAAGCCTGCAGATCAATATTTGAATATAAGTGCTTTGGTTCACTCCCATGTGTGTGTCTGTGTCTGTGTGTGTGTGTGTGTCAGGCTGCTTCGGGCAGAGCTAGTGGGACCAATGCCAGACAGTTTACTGTCTGGCATTTGATGGGGTCTGGTAATGTTTTATGTGCACTTGTCTCGATGATACATTATGAATAAGTTCACCTTCCACCACAGTCGTATGTGGAGAAAGTATCATTTCAGTTAATCATAGATTTTGTCAAACATACACAAAAAGTTAGTAGTAACATTTTTAACATTGACAGTTTTAGCACAGTGGCTAACACACACACAGACACACACACAGACACACACACACACACAGACACACACACAGACACACACACACACACAGACACACACACAGACACA
>JAUYWH010000009.1:20108723-20148477 GCA_034779795.1 Ctenopoma multispine | reverse complement strand
CACACACACACACACACACACACACACACACACACACACACACACACACACACACACACACACACACACAGTAGTAAAATCTTTATTTCATCTCTTAGTGAGGCAGTTTATGGTTCACCATCAGTGAGAGCAGCGGAGAGGGACAGACTTCATTTGATGATCCGCCCGACCTCTCCTCTCTCTCCAACCCCGAGGTCTCCTATTTCCTCACTTTCTCACAGATGTCTCCTTCTATGATACAGTATTGATTTATTGTCCACCACATGACAGAGAGAGAGAGAGAGAGAGAGAGACAGAGAGAGAGAGAGAGAGGGATGGAAACATATTGACCCAGTGAAGACGCGGGAAAAAGACGGAGAGTGAAAGATGTTATTAATGATGCTGTTTGTTGTTGTCACACTGTCACAGTGTGTCACAGAACGTGGCTGTCGCACAGCAGGATGGAATAAAATCGCTTTTTCATCTGTGCTGAAACTAGAGCAGCTTTGAATGTTTTAGGAAAGTCAAATGATGAGCCAGGACACTGAGTCAGTTCCACCACTCAGAGACTCCAAGGTCATCTGTGAATGATTATAAAGCAAATGAATTATTGAGGATGGGAGAGGAGGCACCGGGCAGCGTATTATCATCTCCCAGGGAACATATTGACGTTCATGAAAATGAAATTAGCCTGGCATATCTCAGTTAGTCTGTTTCTGTCCAAAAAAAGATGTGTCAACAGTTGCTGTTTTTATGACTATCCTGCTCCTCCTCCTCTCTGCACTGACAGAGATGGAGGGAAGATGAAGCTCCTGTCATCTCTCCAGCTGCAGCAGCAACGTTTGGGATCACGTACGTTCATCATTCGTGAAAACATACCGTGCTAACATGTCGGCACAATCAAACGATCTTATCTTATCTTATCTGGTTTATTTCAGAGAGAAGTGAGGGAAACAATCAGAGTAACAGGAAAGCTTCCACCCAGCAGGAGCCGGCCAGCTGACCTCTGACCTCCCTGGAGCAGGATGCATACGCAGTACAAACAGTAAATAACGTAGGTATTTCAGATGTTGATTCTTGATATTTAGCAGCAGCAGGATGATGAGCTACATCCACCACAGATATGAAGCCTCTCGCTGTATATTTCCCTCCTCAAACACAAGCTGTACATAAGCAGACCTCCTCAACACGCTGAACAACTCATCTGTCTCAGGGAGTCCAACACAAAATTAGGGCCACTCTCTGCTCCTAGTTGCCAAGGCAACCCCTCAGAAATATAGAGGCTTTTCTGCACAGGAACTGGCAGCATGGTCGTATTATTTACCACTGACTGAGGCTGTAATCCCTGTCACCTACACGCTACATCTGGAAAAGATCACCTAACCCCCACAAACACAAGCACGCCCCCCCCCGACTCTCTTTCTCACTCACACACACTCTCTCTCTCGCTTTCTGCACCGTGGCATTGTGGGTCTCTGGGAACAGCAGGGCGACAGTTACCATGGCGATATTGATAGTTATCTTTTTTGCCCTCGCCCCCCTCCCTCACTGCACGTCAACAGGTGAGCTCTGTAATGTAAATCTTTCACGGTTGTTTCCTGAGCATCTGATCAATGAGCTCAGTGTGGAAATAAATGCAGCTACGTACAAACACGCACACGACAGGAACAGGAAACGTTTGAGAACATGCAGAGGACACGTTTGCACAGAAGTCAACACAAACACGCCCCCTTTGTCTCTCACAAACACCCAGATGCACCAAACCCCCGTCTGCCTCCCCCATCAGTCAAATCCATAATTGGCCGTTCATTATGCCAGAGTTCATTTTCATGGTTCCAGCTGAAGTGTTTACCAGATGTCTGTGGGCATCGCTCACATGATTAGGCTGCCGTTCTGCTAATTGATGGGGTCGATCCTGTGGGTGCTTGTCGACTGCTGGTTGGATTCAGGAAACGCTGTGAAACTGCAGATTTTCACTGGAGGACGTGACGTCCACGACGTTCAGGACGGTGTATGTATGTGACTTTGATAAATGACCATACAGGCCAACGGTGAGTGAGACTAATCCATGGTGATGTCAGTGCAGCAGTGTAGAGGTTGAGGAGAGTTTGGTTTTTAGTGCGTCTTAAAAAGCACTTTTTATTCAGAATGACTTTGTTATGAAGCTGAAGCGATTGTTTGCACCAGCTTATTCTTTTACCTGTGGTCTGTTGAATTAAATCCTGCTTTCTTATGACATGTGGCAGAAATACACGGACTAACAGTTTATTTGATGGTTCATAAGTGACGGAATCAAAGTTACCTGTGAGATTAACCTGATGATGTTTTATTCTGAAATACATGATCCAAACCCTGTTTGAGCCATAAACTTATTAAAACGCCACATTTTTTCTTAAATTATGGGTAAAAACTGTTTCACCCTTTGCTGAATGTCTGAAGCTTTTCATAAACCTATTTGTGGACAGTGAGGAACCTAATGGAATAACAATTTATAATTTGAGAATATTTCACTTCCACTGGTTGCTACCAGTCATTTTGAACAGTAAAACCACATATATTAGATTAGATTAGATTAGATGAGGTTATAGACATGTTATTGTCTGTTTAAGAGTGGCGGGGGGAGCTGTGGGGCAAACAATACAATGTGGATGTCACCTGTCGCCTGTAGATCCCTGCTGTGGTGTCAAAGTCCTGGGTTTTGTCCTTCCACCATCCGCCTTGAACGTTTCTTCTCAAACATTAAATGGGAAAAACAAAGTCGGCCATTCCACTGACAAATGACTGACTGCAGGAGATTTGCAGAGGGTAAACAGGAGGGGCGGTTTGCTGTGTGCCATTCAGAGAAAAGACGTTTCCATTTGTGAGACACTGACGGACGTGCGAACGCAAAATAAGCTCAAACATGTTTCCAATGATTTGTTATGACACTTACATGTAAACACAGATTCAGACATGTAAGAAGATATGAACATCAGCAACAACATGGCAACGCGTGCGCGCGCACACACACACACACACACACACACTGTCACAACACTACATGCGATGAATGTGTCACTCTGGCAGGCGGCTTCAGTGAGACTCCCATTTTCATAATTCCATCTCAAAGAGGCGAGAGGGGAAATGTGAACGGTAATCTTTGTGGGAATCGCAATCACCAGATGTAAATGTCATGTGGAATTCAACTGGAGGGTGTTTTTAAGAGAGAAACTCTGATCCTTTGGGATTTAAATCTAATATAATTGGCTAATCTGATCCCTGTACGTCCTGCATAAGAATAATGTGATGAAATGCCAAGAAAATGTCACAGGTATTACAAAAATACACACGTTTCTTATGAGATACGACTGTCAGGTATAATATGTGGATGTACTTCGCTCAAACTGTGAATGTCTGGGTAAGAATACATCTATATGTACACACAGTGCGGAGTGTTGCAGTGAACTTTGGGATTCAGTGCAGGCAGCGGACTGTGAAAACATTTCTTCATGAGTGCATGCATTAAATATTGGAAAGTGTTGCCGAAAATGCTGTTTCACACTAGTGGGATGTGGAAACGTGGCATAAAAATGTGAAAAATACGCAATCAAAATTTCTGCTACAGAGCTTATCACATGTGGCAAAAACAAAAATCCACCCGCTGTGTTTATGTTTCACCTGTTTGTGGATTACAGGTGCACGTAACATCTAAACTTTGAATTATCCGTGGACTACATTTAGAATAACTGCTGTGGATCTACGCCACCGTTGCCACACTCATGGTTACAGACAGACCGACTCCCCCTGACAGAAAAAGCACTCTGCAAAACAAACAGAGGTGTCTGACAGCAGACTGATAGCTGAGCCATGATGCAGTGAGGGATCAGAGAGAGATAGAGAAGCAGCTGAATATTATCGAAAGCAGACAACATCATGATTCGCCTCCTCCTCCCCCCGCTGTGTTTTATATAGCTTTTTATATATCACCAGCCAGAACCACCATCGGTGCCTCTGCATCCATGGCGATAGAAAACGTCTACATATTCAAACGTGTTTCTCTTGTTGTTTGACTGTATGAGTGCAGCTTCAGCATGACGAGCTTTTGAATGGACACAACTTCATGTGTAGTTGAACGCGCGCTATCAGGAGCAGCAGCAGCAGCTGAAGCATTAATAGTACGAGTGCTCTTAAAGGGGGAAATTGTGAGGCACTGAGAGCCACATACATACAGACTAGTTATTATTATTCTGAGCAAGTACACATCAAGACTTTGCAACCTCAAGGTCAGAACCTCTGAGTCTAGTTTAGACTTGATCCTGGTCTTTATTCACTGCTCACAGCAGCAGGCAGGGATGTACGTGGGCCTCGTCCTGCACTCGGAGTGGTTTATTAGTAAGCTGGGCAGCGCTATGGTTGGATTAGAATTCACTTCCACTCGGCTCTGAGTGATGGGAGTCCGTTCAACATTTCATTCAACCTGCCCCAGTCGTTGGCAACGCACTGCATCGAGTCCGAGGATTAATACAGCGTGACTCGGCTAACCTGACCCATAAATTACTTGTTGTTGAAGTTCATTGGTTCCTTTGAAATGCATCCTTTTGAAGATTGGTTTTGTGGTTAGAGGGCAGCCCTGTAACCTGAAAGTTCAAAGCCTGCAACCGCAAATGTGTCGATCAAGAGTCCAGAAGCATCTCAGTGCACCTTCTCACATATTCATGGCAGGTTTGTCTGTGTACAGGCTTTACTGATGGCGACACGCTGGACCTCTGAGGTATAAACACCTGCTGTAGTTATACATGCTCCAAATTGAGCTAGTTAATATATCAAAATGCCGTCTGTAAGTGCTATTGATATGCTGATTTATTACTAAAATCTGAAAGGAAGTTTTCATTAGTTTTCATTTGCCAGCGGAATTAAAATCCCATCTCATAAATTAAACAAAAAGCCTTTGAGATTTAATTGATTTCCCTGGTGTGGTGGAGATCCATTCAACACATAATTATAGATTTCATGAGGATTATCAACATAATAATAATAAAAAAACGGTTAATGTCAAAATCTGAATAAGAAAAGCTTCTGCACAAGAGATAACAATGACATAACATTTAGTTTGTACATTTGAGCTGTTACAGAGTTTTGTTCTGCACTGCAGTGATTGATGACACAGAAGTGATGCTCTACATTATATACAGTAAGTGCTCACTAAGCCGAATGTACAGACTGTATCTGGTGTTCACAGGAAATATGGATTTCTTTAAACCAAAAGTTTTTTTCTGGCGGCACATTGTTTGGTACAACAACACTGATAATATCTGCTCAGGATGGAGGCGGCGTCACGTTTTAACATGAACATATGAACATTTTCCTTCTGTTTTCCAGGTTATTCTCAGATAAATATGAGGGGTGAATAAAATAAAAGCGTTTGTGCATCCTGGAAGCCTGGTCATTCCTCAGAGGTTGACTCAAAGAGGAAACATCCTCTCGACATTGTCGGTAATCTGAGCAGGCCGCTGTGTTTTCCACACCAACAGTAGCACACAACAGCTAACATTTCTTTTGTAATCCGGTTACACGCAGCATAATCCCACCCACCCTCCCCGTGATGGTATGTCAGTCAGCGACTCTGACTCGGGACATCTGTTAGCTATCTGCAGAGACAGACAGAGAGCGATAGTGACAGACACTTGACAGAGGAGTCCTTGAGTTGACAGGAAAGGAGTCTGAGACGGGGTGAAGAGACGAGGGGCTGCCAGAAAACCTGCTCACCCACCCACCACCCTTCAACCCCCCGGAGGCCATGAGCTGGTGTGTGCTTGTGCCAGCAGATGATAACAGCCGGTGAGCAGACGGTGTGTGTGTGTGTGTGTGCTTAAGAAGAGGCCAGCAGACCACATACCGGCCTCCAGAGCTGTTTGTACTGTAGCCAAGCAGGGAGACGATCAGACATGATGCAAACAAGAACAGTGTAAGGGCACATAACTGCTTATTTTACCTGTGTGGCACTGAAAAACATTAGCTGACAGCCAAAAGTCTCAAAGCGACTTTTTCTATATTAACCCGGGCCACGGTCTTTCTTCAGGTTGAGTTCTGTGCACGCCAAAACATAACGATAAAAAAACGGGATTATGTTGCACTGCAAAATCAGATATTTCAGTGGAAAAGGATTATGTCTGGGAACATTTTCCTGCTATGTTCAGCATCAACGTATTTGTTCTAGCAGTTAGCCATCATATCTGTTTTTCAGCAACGTTATAACGGTCATATATATATTTATTTTTTTTACCTTAGAACTACTAGAAACACAAAAAGCCGTTTCTTGGCTCCTTCCACAGAGACCAACTGTGAACTATTGAAGGATCAACTTCCTCAGCATCCAGATGAAGCTGCCAGATGCTGAGTCAGGTTCCTGCTGGACGTTTTCCGGTGTCTCGAAGAAGAAACTCTGAGAAACTTCTCATCAAACTTTGACAGGTCTTCCACTCCTGTTTTTGTCCTTTACAGAGACCACACACGGTTCTTCTCTGTTCTCTTTTGATTGAAATGTTGACCTCATGTTTATCACCTGTTCCTCTCTAATACTTTCACCACAAAATGCTGCAGTGAACCCAGATATAAATGAGCATTTCAGCACTTCTGGTTCCCTTGTGCCAAAGTCACTGGGGAGTTTTAAGTGGATTTCTGAGTGTACAATACAAATTTATTCAGTAAACCCCACTTATGGTGGAAAGGCCGTATGTAGTTTTAAAAAAAGGTAAGACTGAACATCATCATGGAAATTACTAAAGGTTTTTCAATCATCTTGAGAAAAAAAAACTCTACATACCAAATAGTAATAAGACACCTAGTGGATACTCTTTATACTATGGAGGTTCCCACAACAGTAGAAGTCACTGTAACTACATATTAATCTGTGAGTAGATCATCGTCTTGCACAGAGGTTTGAGTAACGTTTTTATAGAAACATAGTTTGCATCACTTTTTCATTAACACCTGAATCATCTGTGACTAAATTGCCTTGTTAAAAATAAGTCTACACATCTTAGTATCTACTGCTGTGTAGACATAAGAATGCAGCTATTTCCCTTTGTCAGAACTGTTCATGATGTTGTGTAACCAGATGTCCTACAGTGGAACTGAGCCCTCATTCCGTCTCCATTTCTCCTCGAACCCACCATTAATTTAATATTAATTTCATCCCGAGTCTTCACCCATTACCCACACACTTCCTAAATCGCGTTGACAGCAAGGGTAAACACTTTCTCATCACACATATGCGCACCCTCAGGTGTGCTAATAACGTGTAAGGACACACTCACACACACATGAATCACACACTGGGGGAAAAAAAACGAACCGAAGACTGACAGGCACTTCGCAGGCTGGAGAGAAAACAAGACGAAGGAAATATCAAGTATCATGATTGCATGCGGGTGAAGCATTTGATATAATCACGGACGGCTGATTACAGACGACAAGTGGAAATGTTTCTCTTTTATGTGTTTTCTCTGAGTGGTATATGAAGCATTTGTACCTTTTTTCAAACCATTTTTTAATCACTCAGACGGTTTGTTGTGTGAAATATACACGGCTTGCATATTTTATTCTCAGGATACTAAGCTACTGGGAATTTTCAGGATTTTTCCTATTTTATTGTCATTTCAGGTGATTAATCAGTTTTTTATTTGTGGATATCCAAACTAAATGTATAAAACATATAAATACACAATTACAAGGCTCAAATGTCTGAAATATGCAGCAGCCCTACATAATTATGCTGTTTGGTGGATGCAAAGCAAATCACACAAACACATACATACATGAGCACGAGTCCCAAACCCAACATGTTAATTTCATGCTGTACCCACTGAGCTGCATCAAACCGCAACTCTAAAAACATGCACGGCCGTGTATTTATAAGACATGCTGCACTGTATAATTATCATGATAACAGCTTTTAATGGAATACTATGTTGGGATCACCGTACCTTCTGCTGGTTGTGTCAGTCAGTTCACAGAAAAGTTTGTGTTAATTCTCTAAAAAACATTTAAACATTTAAAATAGCAACAGTGTCATACTTATTAGATCCCTGTTGGGAAACGTGTGTGTATCTTAATCCACCATGCTAAAGCAAATGCACTGTTTTGTCCAAAAAGCTCAAAGAGACATCCATTTTGATTATTTCCACTTATTTAGTGCTTCTGATGAGTAGTTTACTGTGTAATGCTAAAAGGAAAACCGCAGGAGAGACTGATCATAGGTTGTTATGTGGCTGTCATATAAACAGCAACTGTAATGAGTCTTAACAGAACAAACCCTGAACATCAAAGAGAAATTATACGAGGACAACACAGCTTCATATCTTAATTCATTCTATGTTTAGCACACAAACACAGATTGACCACAAAAATGTATGAAACACTAGTAAACCACACATTTCATACGTCTTATCAAATCCCCAAATGTTCCCGTTTGTAATGAGCAACCCAACGAAACAACACTCAGCTTCTCTCCACTGCATCAAGTTAATTCTGTATAACTTATGCAGGGGTGGGAAAAGGAAAAATCCTCCCTGGAAACCAAAGAGGGTTAAATTCCAACCTGACTGGGCTATAGCAGAATCAAATGAAGCAGGGGGATCCATTTATTCCCAGAGCTGCATTTTTCAAAGCAGAAAAGGCGGTGACAGAACATCACAGCATGCAGGCCTCCTTCCTTTCATTTGTCCGGGCTATATATAGCTCAGCTGAAGACTTCCCTATATGTGTGGTTGATACCAAATGTCCTCGCTCTGCAGGTGTCCTTATCTGTGGCTAATATTAGCCCAGCACAGTGCTGGATCCACCAATAGCTTCTACGGGAGGAGGAGGGAGGCCGACGGTGGTGCTACGCCGGCCCCCCAGAGCCATCTGTCTTAGTTAGACGCACAGCACGAGATAATGGCATCGTGTACTGCTGCTGCTCGCATGAGCGAGATCCTTAGATGCAGCCGCAGATTTAATCTATCAGCTCTAGTGACCTGGCCAAGGAAAGTTCTTGGTATCTACCAGCTGCTGCCGTGCAGCCTCCACATACACATGAGGAAACTGACCCTCATTTGAATAAGAGGGGTATTAGCGTGACCGGGATGTCAGTAATTAGTGTCTTATTTTGTCTTGGCTGGTTCTTGTTGAGTGGAGGGTGAAGCTGGTCAGAAACCTCACCTCCGCATCAAAATTAACAAAACTGTAACCTTTACAAAACCCAGGACATTTCACAGAAGCTTTTTTTTTTTTTTTTTGTCCAAACACCAACCAGAGACGGGATCCACTGCCACCAGAGAAGAACCCAGCTGTGCCTCTGCCTTTGTCACCATTCACAGCCTAATGCTAATCCAGAGAGCAAATCTCCATATGCCTGGACAAACCTAATTAACACCCGTCACTTATTAACACACCCAGCGCTGAGCTTCTCTTCTCTAATTAGATGGCTTTCACACGAGTAGTGGCTCAGCATTGTACCGTGGCCTTGAATGCATCATAGAACATCGCAGGGTCTTTGTGTCCATGTTCCAGCCCCTCCACCTTCTCAACTTTGAATCAGCCACAGTTATTGAATGGAGTTGAACCCCACCAGGGTATTAATCACCACGTCGTTAGTTATGCATTAGTAACCAAAGATGCCAACCATGCTTTTTGATTAGAGGCTGGACAAACTCTGGACGACTGACTTGGTAGAACACATCTGGTCAGATCAGGAGCTCCACAATTAAAGAGAGCACTTGTCTTCGACTTTTGGTTTGGAGTCTTTAGATGATTTAGCTTGTGTCGTGTGCAACGCTTTTCTGTGTAGCTAATCTCAGAGGAGTTTTTGTTGCCTTAAGGTAAAAAAATAATCTGCAACCAATGTTCTGCAGGTACCTTTCCTGCCTACAACAGAAATTTGGGCTGGAAAAGTGAAGCAGTTACACTCTCACCTCAACTGACAGCTGCCTTCTAGCAGGAACACCTTAACACTTTGACCGCCTAATTGCTTGGTGACCAAAAGTGTGGTAATTCTGGTAACTGTACCGACCTTAGACACAACAAATAAATTCAACAATCGATGGAAGGCCCACATAGGTTCAAGAGAACATAAAAGACCTACGCCAAAGAGCCGTGAAGAACTCTTAAAGAATATCCAGACAGCATAAAATACTGAAGCTAATAGGTTTGTCATGTTAGCAAAAAGAGACAACGAGCTAATAAAAGTGACTAGTTTTGCTTATTTTTTATACATTTTCATGATCACAACATGCATCTGACTTTTCTTTTTGCATCTGACATTATCCTGGTTGCGTGAATTTTAAACCTTGTGTTAATGAAATGATAGGACGTCCTCAGAAAAACACCCGACATTCAACAACCTAACAACCTGCCGAGTTTTCAGTGCCACTGTTTCCCCCTGGAGACGCTGAATTAGAGAGCTGCGGTGCTCATGGGGGGAGAAGACATAATCGCATGTTCCCCAGGGTATAGTGGGAATAATTGTTCAGCCAGATGCTGCGATGTCAGTGCTCATCACCCGAGCCATAAATAAAAGCAGACACAATACAACAGGTTTGACAGGAGCTTTGCGGAGGAGAAATGTCCTGACTGTCGATTAACTGCGGCTGATTATATTCTGAGGTTAACCAGTGGACCTGCATCCTCTGCCTCTCCAGTTTCATGCACTTTATCTACCAAATCATAACAACTATCATTACAGATAAAAGTCAGAAGTTACTTGCCACTGACATTTCCCAGAGATACTTGAGCAATCTCCACTTTTTGTTCACTTTCATCTTTGTTCAAGGCCTGAATATCAGAAGTGGTCTAACCTGATAGAAGTATATTATTTGTGCCATATCCTTAGATAAAGTACTAAAGTCAAACCAGAGGCAAAGTTGGGTCTAAAGGCACAGTGATGGAGGTCTAGCACCCTCAGGCTAATCACAATAGGACGTGGGTTATTGTAATACCTCAGAAGGCTGTTTTCATTTCAAAAGCAGAGGCTTGGGATAAGTGCTTTTTAATAAAAACCTGGGCTAGTGGACATGAAAAGAAAGTGCAATGAAAAGCTTCTCTGCATTAATTGACACTCGTGGGTCCATTAAATACTCGGAATAGCCTGGTGTAATTTCTCTCGATCACAGCACTCAATGCAGCGAGGTTCAAAAGCGATCATGGGAGTTAATTACGTTCAAAAGAGTGCCACAGTTTCATCACACGAGACTGTGCTGAGGATTAATGGCAGGCGTCACCGAAAAAATCCAATAGACGAATGATTAGCATTCATTGGAGATAGTCGAAGATTCGGTGCATTGCTTGATAATCAGAGCGTATTACTCTGCCTCAGCTTGACACACAACATGTAATTTCATCCCAAAGGGAGAGTGGATTCATCACAGTACAAAGAGGTGAATCGTTTTTAGAAAGTATGAAAAGATCCTGACGTCCTTGAACAACATGTGTTTATGCCGTGAAACAAAAGGGAAACCAAGATGTCTCGGTACCTCTGTCATCCAGACTACTCATGCGAAATCACTGTGCTTGACCTTAAGCATAGTGGGGGGGGGGGGGGGGAAGGGGGGGCAACAATGGTCAGATAAGGATGTTTATATCTTGACCCTCAGTGTAGTTGCCTTGTTAAAATGATTGATAGCATCCTGCAGCCTGAGGTTGGTAACACTCGGTGCAACTTTAGAGTCATTCCAAGCTGCGACTGAAGGAAATCCACAGATTGTTATTTAACTTAGTGTATTACTAAACTCTACACAACCTCTAGCGTATTACACATTTTTAGCTGGCCATCTCAGAAAACCTGAGGCTGAGCATCAGATGAGGCTCTAATTAGCAAATTCTGTCCAAAGAACTCTCCAACAGTGGTGTCAGAGAATGAGTAGCACTTCTCGGGAAGGGAAAAAAGACCAAACACTGGTTTGACTTTTACAAACTAGCACAGGTTGAGCTAATGTATGAACATGAAAATTGTGATGATAACGCCCTTACGTAGTTTCCTGTTGTCTGTTTACAGTATATAACAAATTGAACGTTGGGTTGTTTTTGTAAGTCTTTGCCAGATAAACCAACCAACATCAGAATCTGTTTGCCCAGAGTGAAATTCTTGCCTCCGTTAGTACATCTGCATACAAAGTAGAGATTTATCATCTGCTTTTTCCCCGAACTCTAATTTACACTCAGATGAGGCAACAACAACACTTGAGAAGACATTGCACGCCTGTTTCAACAGATCTCTGGCTTGGAGCAAAGTCATGACACCTCACTCGTCTCTCCAGCAGCATCTTACCCACAAACGCACACTCTCGCACGTGCATCACTCTGCTACCACGTACTTATTGTATACTGCAAATTACAAACTGGGTAAGATACTATACATCAAATCCTCTGAGTTTATTTTAAGATTATATCAGTCAAATTATCTCACTGCACTGGTGGACAATTGTTCCTAAGATGAAACCGAGGGAGGGATTATGGACCAGGCTCAGTGCGACTGTTTATCAGCTGAATGTTGTTGATTGCGTTTTTAATGAAAATTTGTGGAACGATGCATAAATGCTCAGCTCTGGCATCTTCTCATTTATGGTTAATGGCCCAAGGGAGCACAACAATTTATATAACTTGCTGTTTGTCACATACAATATCTCACCTCACCCCAATCCTTGACCTCTCTACAGCACAGCACACAAATGCCATCACCTTTTCTTTATTTTATTCATAAATGTGTGGTATTAAGATTAATATTAACTGTGTATTATACGTGTGCAGCATGGTTGACTATCAGCATTGTTATAAATGAAAACTGCACAAATTGTGGGGTGAGGGGTTTTGCACCAAGCAGGATTACTCACTTCATTTTTACAAATTTCAGATTAAAAATATTAAAAACTAAAGTCAAATATTTTTCACAGGTGAGCCGACAGTAAACCTGCCCTACACGAAACAATCCCTGTTTGTAGTTTCGGTAATTAGCTACACAATAAATGGCAAGAAAACCAAAGATAAATCAACCACTTAAAAAACTGAGCAGATATGAGAACTTGAAGCACCAGCAAGCTGCTGCACAGTGCGGTTAGACTACTAATTTAATGGAGACTGCTGAGTCTCTCCTCTCTACCCAGACCTGCTCTACCTAGAATAAAGCCACCATGTGTGAACAAGTCCGTCTCACATCATGTCAACATTTATTCCTTGTGAACACCAAATTACTCATCATACCAGTTTTTATGGAAATGTTAACATAATGTTAGTTTATTCACTTCAGCCTCATTTGTCCTGCATACAACATTCATTCTGGATACAACTTCTCATCCTAAACCCGGTTTTTGCTTCTTAGTGCTTCTGAGATATAACAGAATATACATTTGCACACTTTATCCATGTGACAGTTTGGGTCTCTGGAGTGTTGTGTTTTCAGGATGCACTGAGTGTTGCTGACAGCACTCGAGCATCCAGCCTGCCCCTCCCATTGGCTGTTGAAGCATTTCATTGCTCCACCCCATCTTACGCTCCAGGCTTATTTTATTTAAATTAATTAGCATAAATGTATGTGTGAGTCCTCAGCAGAGCACCCCCCCCCCACTCATGCACACCCCAATGATCTAGTATGCAAATGTTAATTAGAAATTGATGTATTGCAGGAGGGTTTAGAGTAATGACATCCCGGGGGGGAACCTTCACCATAAAATGCAATAATCTTAACAGACAGTGTAGCTTCTGTAGCACAATGTGTCTAGAAATGCACCTTCAAGCCAAAATTGTCGACAACACATAACATCAGCTGTAGAGATAAACAGAGGAGGATATTAAGAATTCATCAGAGTAAATCTGGAGAAGAACATTGGCTAATTTAATATGTAGCTGGGCTCAAGCTGATATTTGGTGGCTTTACATTTGTGTAGGAGAAGGTTGCACATTAGATTATATTATGAGGCTTGACTATATTATGCCCCAGAGTTTCCAGATGCACAAGTGAAAGTAAAGCTCGGCGTGAAAGGAAGGGGAATGGCAAAGCAATAACTGCAGATGATGTAATAAAAATGTGTGACACATACTTGAACCTAAATTATGATTTCAGTGGAAAGTTTTAATGAGAGATACTTTTTTTCACAATAAGCCAAAACAAACTCAAAGGTTTAATGCATAAATTCTAATATTGCATTCTGGATATTTATGTGTGTGTGTGTTTGTGTGTTACAGAGGGAACAAATCAACATTTTCTTGAACCTTTATTAGTCAGAGATGAGTTGAGACGACCCAAGCGCAGACTCGAAGCAGAGCTAGCCAGTTGTAGTAGTATTTTAATAATGGTTTTAACAGTTAGAGGAACAAAAAATACAAACATACAAAAACCAGATTCCTACTAGGAATGAATCAATGATGAGCAGCGCAGAGTGTAGAAAGGCTTGGAACAAGTCTAAAAAAACATCCCAAAACAAAACATGGACCAGAGGAGCGTCCCATGAAAGTCAAAAAACAAGACTGGAGCGTGGCATGAACAAGACAAACTGACAAGGTGGAGCAGGATGGCAGGGCTTAAGTGAGGTGGATGATCAGGAGACTGCATGGTTGCAGGTGTGGAGAGAGTCAGGACCAAGGGCTGAGCCGAAGAAGCTGAGGCAGGTGAGGATGCAGGGGAGGGGAAATGTAGTACCAGAGGAAAGGGGAGAAATGAACACAATAAAAATATGAACGTTAGTGCAGAACAGCAAGACCTCGTGTGTTTGCCTGACTCACCTGCCTGCAGCCCAGACCCGTCTCCTGTTGAAGATATATGGAGCATCATGAAGAGAAGAATTAGACAACACTGACTACAAACTGCTGAGCAGCTGAAGTCTTGTTTCCACTGAGAAGAGGAAAATATTCTACTTCCAAACCCGAAACAATCCATATCCTCAGTTCCCAAACAATTCAAAATGTAATTTACAGGAGAGATGATGTCACACAGTGGTAAACACGACTCTGTTCCAACTTATTTTTTGTTTGTTGCAGGCACCAAACTCAAAATCTGCTCATATTTACAAAATAAAATTAAGTTTGTCATCGAGAACAATGAAACTTTTCTTTTTACTTTTGGCAGATCAACAAAAATTCAAGTGAATTAACAAATCACAGAATTCAGTTTCCTTAGAAAGTCCCATCTTTTCTGGAAATGTGTTTTGGTACTTGTGACAAACATTTGTGAGATTGGCTCTGACACATTAAAGGCTTCTAGTCCTGCAAAATCTTATAATCAAATAAAGTGTTTACGTCATTTAATAATATGTCAACAATTTCAGTTGCTATATTAAACAGATTTATGGGAATTTTATTTTCTGCAAAAAAACAGAAGTACTGAGTAGAGAGTAAAACACACGATTTGGTGATTAACAACGGTGGAATTTAAACCACATGATGTAGCTGTGACTAAAGGCGTATTTACGGAGAGGCTGAATGGACAGAGGAATACGTTATGCCCCAAAAATTTAAGAAAAGGGCTCATTTGTGGGACAAGGTCAATTAACTAAAGAGGATCATGTGGTTCTGAGAAAGAAAAAAACAAAAATCTTATGATCACAATAACACATGGACGGTTAGTTGTCTTTGAGTTTAATGTGAGGAAGGTTGGCTGGGGAAATACCCAAGTCTAATTGGAAACAATAGAGCAAAGAAGTGGTTTGGAGAAATGATCCAGGCAAGAAAATGCCTAGAAATAAGAACATTTAACCTCAGGGGAAGTGAAGCAGGATACAGGTAAAGAAATAAACCACTAAATCTGCTCCTCGTGTATAAAGCGAGTACTTCCTCGCTGCCCTCTTCCGATCGAGACACACTGCTTTAATATGGAGCACCAAATGTCTCACACTGCATTTCATGCACAAAATGTCCCGAATTCAAAATGTATATTTCATGGCACAGAATGCATTATGTGCACAAAATACACCTTTGGGCGCCAAGTATAATTTTCCATGTAATGAATTTCTTGCAACAAAATTGTTTTAATAAAATAAATTAGTAATTATTATAATATAATTACCATATCATTTACATAAACACTCACACACACACTGCACAGACACTTCATGCTATTTTTGTGTGGCACAAAATATATTTGGTGCAAACTGCTGCTTGATGCCCCACACGCCAGAGAAGAACGGACTTGAACTTGTGTGACGTGTCCTAACTGTGATGTAGTGTGTGGAAACGTTTTCGGGACAGCACAAATGAAGATTAGTGTTGTCTGGTTATCTATAAAACTTTATTAACACTTTATTAAAACGAACAGTTCATCAGGTCAGTGCGTAATAAAACAATAAAGCTGCAAGACTACACACCACGTTTGTGTGAACTGACCGTAAAGACATATTAACTAATAGGATTTTACACATTTTCTGATAAATCTAGTTAAAAACGGGACAAGACAGTGTCATGAGTTGTAGCAACTTAGGTTTACCACAGCGGTGCTGCATGCAGCCCTACAGATAGTGAAGATTGTGATAGATTTTCTGTGTTTTCTTTGCTATGGGCCATAAATTTGCCTGTTTCCTGGCAAAGGCTCGAGAAGAAGCGCGAGATCGTGCAGACGCTTCAGTCTGAGCCGGTCAGCAGGAACGAGCAGGAAATGAGTCCCGTCTGCCTGTCAAACAGCTCCATCTTAAAATAAACCCCGCGGACTTTGCTTTCTTTATCAGTCCAACACCTAACTGTATATCAGTTGTGCCCACATTGTCTTCACAGTGATGCCTAGAGGCTAAATTAGTTTAGCATCTAACACCCCACTGAAATAGATATGACAAAGTTTATGGAGCCTCTACAACCAATATGAAGAGGGTTCAACTATTAAACTATTAAAAAACTTAGGGTTTATTTGACTGCACACATGCATTTGGACAGAAAGAGTTTTCTGTGTCCGTGTGTTCCTGACTGCCTCACAGGTTGACAACACGTTTGTGCATTTTGGCAGAACACAGTATATGTCTGTGCCTCTGCACATGCATCCATCTGTCAGCAGCATGCATGTCCATGTGCGTGTGTTGCATGTGTCGCCTCCTTTCTTGTGGTCTGCAGTAAACAAGAGCCACTCCTCTCTACCTCAGCGCGTCTGACGTGACAGCCGCTGGTATTTTAAGACCAAAGGACGATGAAATGGTTTTCAACTCTCAGAGTGAAAGATGGACCCAGTGGGTGAGTGACAGAGTGATAAAGAGAGTAAAAGACAGAGACGAAGGGCGTGGGAGGCTGAAAAAAAAAAAAGATGAATCAAAAGAAGAACAAAAGAGTACAGCTTTGTGTGTGTGTGTGTCAGTGGAAGCAATACGAAAACACAGATGCGTGATTATGTCAGTCTCCATGTTTACATATGAACGTCTCTTATATGTTGTATGTGAGTGCATGTGACTGACATCACCGGAAAAGACTTGGACTGTGTTAAAGAGAGAACACCTTAGAGAGTCAGTGTCATTACAGACACCAGGAAACTGTCGGGAACTGTACGACTACTGATGATTGAATTACACACACTAGACAAACTGTGATATCTTTAATTAAGTGTGGAATATTTTATGCTAAACTGCACCTGTTTTCTCAGACTGAATAACAAAGAGGAGCTGCGACGGGAGAGGAAAACATCCTTTTGCCTCTAATTGAGACCCTGCAGATCCTCGTCATCCAAATTAAATTCTGGCGTGGACACTTTCACTGATACACCCACAGAATAGATCATTAAAACTGGCTCCTAAACAGCAGCATGAAAGTTATTTGTCTGGAGAAACCAGAGATGAACATTTACGGTATTTGACCTGTTTCGTCCCGGTCCTGAAAAGTGTGAACGTGACATAAATACACATTTACATTTAATCAGCTTCTCTGTTTCATGTTGATCACTCCAGTGTTTAAATGCAACCAGGAAGCTGTCGTGATGGATTAAAATGAACTTCTCAAGCTATGATTGCTCACATAGGATTCATTAAAGCTTTCTAGCCAGATGTTAGATTGGGGTTAAAGCATCCATCTCTCCAAGAATCACAGGCGATCTTTATTTCTCCCAAGCGTGTGTGTACACTGTAAAACCACCTACAGGATTTTAGTGAAATCAACTAATCTTTTCTTGTTGAAGGGGCCCAGTATTTTTAATTGTAACTTAAGTGTTGTGAAATTAAACCAGACCAGCTGAATGTGTGCAGGAGAAATCGTTAAGACTCGGTCGGCCCCTGTATACTCCACAATGCTAATTATGATTAAGAATAATACTGAATTCAGTCCCTACTTATGTTATGTTATGAAGATGATTTACTGTGGATGTAGCTTCTACGGGTTCTTCTAGGAAGGTTAAGAGACACTAAAATGACATGAAATTAACTCTATATCTCTGTTTTGTTAGAACATGTGTGTGTTAGCTTATGGTTTATGTAGCTAGCTAAGCTATTAGTGCTTGTAAAAGGTTTAAGAACCAGCTTTAGCTGCATTAATGTACTACAACCCTGCATACATTTATAAATACTTTGTGAAGTTCATGAAGAACTCACAGGTGCTTTTTGTGCAGTACTGTGGCTCCAGCAGTGTGGTCTCCAGACCAAACATCACCTCGGAGGACTGTCTCACAACGTGGCTGCTGGCATGAAATGAAACCGATCAATGTGACAACGAGACTTCAAGCTTTAAAACTACAGCAGCACGTATGGATCTGCGCTGCAGATCATTGTGCAGTCCGCACGTATGTGCATGACACATTTTTTAGGTTTGTAACTTAAGTAAGTTTATTGCAGTAAACCTGTTCAGCCAGCCGAATTCTCCCAGTCTGTAGGCGCCTCATCACTTTAGTTTCCTTAGTTAGAATTCATAAACATCTAGACATTGTTAAAGTGGTTTGTTTTCGTCACCATTTTTAAATGACTCTCCCCATGTTTCACTGTAACGGTTTATCAGTGCTTTTACATTACTATCAGCGCGTGTATTAACTATCTATATACTATAACCATTTACAGTTACATGAACTGTTGAAAATTCAATTTGTCTCTTCTAACTTAAACACCCCCCGCCCCCCACCACCACCACCCTATGAGAAACCAGCCAGTCTCCATCTTCTTGGCAGAACCATCAAACTAAAGCAAATAAAGAATTAAGAAAACATCTGTCACATATCCCAGCATCAGCCCAGTGTCATTACATGCTTATAAGCTCATTTACTGCCAAGGAAAATACATTATTATTCCACTGGCATGAACATCAAAGACTCGATCCCTGCTATCCTCCATTCTCCAGAGCATCACAGTCCCACAAAGCTGTCCTGATTAAGTCCCCCGTGTGGCAGGGAAATGTTCCCTTCCTTGATCTGTGTCTCTCAGACGACCTGATTCCCTCTCGGTGGACTTGTCCTCTGTGAGAAAAACGTCTTGTGCTGCTCTGAAAGATTTCATGCAATTTAGTAACATTTGATGATGCGTTTGAGTAAAATGTCACGCCAGAGTGGAGGTTTTTGCTCCTTTAACGCTTCTGTTTTAAGTTTAAGTTACGTGGTGCTCTTGGTGTGACCTTATGAGTTGGTTATGACTTTTAAAAAGTTACATCACTCCCAATATATTCAGCTTTGATGTAGAAGAAATGCCAAAGTTCTGCCAGGAAACGATGTGCTGGAAAAAGGTTTTGAGAGTAAAGGACGCTCACAGGGGAGACGGTAAAGGTGCGTGACCTTTTTTATGTGAAAGGTGTGGTTGTATGTGTGCTTCACTTATAAGGTCACGGTTTCAGTGTCGGTTAAGAAAGTTGCACACATACGAACACATTTATCCTTAAACACGAGCTGTCTCCATCAGAACATGCTATAACCTCTAAATGCTGGTGGTTTAACAGCACTCCTCATCCATTTATTTGCCTTGACTGTTGAGTGCAAGTGAACATCTGGAGTCTTTAATTTCACCTCCATCTTCATCGTTCTGTTGTTATGGAAAAAAGAGCTCCGATCTTCTAGTGACTATACGCTGACGTGATTAATCAAGCACCAGGACGTCTTATACATCACATCGTGGACTGATTGCATCTTGTCTTGTGATACTCTACTCCGTTTCAACCTAACACACCACGTTTATTCCACTTGATCCCCACGTCTCCGTGCCCATGCTGTATGCACGTCACCTGTGCTGTGGACACTGATGCGCCACGTTAATGTCACTGAGGCCTCTCACACTTCTCACTGCCGTTGCTGATACGCCAACACCAGTTGATGCCGCAGCATTTGTGAACCAAATGTAACTGTACAAGCGTTTACTCCCAGACCAGTGTGAGGAGTTGGGAAATGAATCCTCAGAGGAACATGCTATATAAATAAAAGTGAAAAGTTTTTTCATTCGCATTAGATGTGCATCATTAACATTCATTTACTGGAGTCCTATGAAGACTCGTCTGACATGCTTGTGTAAGAAAAATTCAGATCATGCAGCCCAGTCTGTAGCAGCCTTCCTCACGATGAGAGGTTTTCACTCTTGTTGCTTTAAATGCTGATTAGTCCATTAAAGAAAGACAGTGGACTCAACATCTCCAGTGACTCCAGAAGACTATGACATATCAGTTGACCATTTTTGACCTAGCAGCGACTGCTGTAGGATATTAAAAGTATGTTTTAGTTCATTACCATCCAGCTAAATGAACATGAAAAGACCATTTTGAAAGGAATTGCTCACAGTTCAGGGCGAGCACAGAAGCCGCCTCCCACCTGGAGACACAAACGATGGTTCAGCTTCACAGTCGCCTTCTCCTGTGCTGCTCCTCTGTAATATACAGAGGCCTGTCTTTGGGACTTCTTCTCTTCTCTGTAAATGTCAGCCTACTTCAGACGTCACTCTGAAAATGTCACCCCGCTCCCCTTTTCATTAGCTCACCAGCTCTCTTCTCGATTATACACCGTTTTCCATTAGAGGGATCACACACCCAGGGCGAGGTTCTTTTCAAGCTGCACGTACTGAAGTGTGATTGCGAGGCTGGGAGGACGGCTGCTCTGGATGTTCTGGCACTCAGGTGTTCTGGTTTGATGTTGTTTGCTCAGCCGTGATCACCTGTTAATGAAGATCCTCAGCCATTTCCCATGGTGCACTGCTGGACAGCTGTGCAAGCTGTCAATCGTGTGTGTTGAAGAAGAAGAAAGGTACAATTTAGCTGTTTTTGCCTCCTTGAAGTCGAAGTTTTGAAGGTTACAGCACAAACTAACTGACTCCAGTGAACTCTTTTTAAAAGCAGCAGAAAATGAATATTTGTATTTATCTTTCCTGCTAAATAAATGTATATAGGTCATAAACACATGTAGTAGTATAATACCGATACTTAAAGTAATGCACTGATTATTTGTATTATTTCTGTGTGTGCAACAGCACCACCATAAAGGTTTTGAATGAGAAGCTGGCTGAAGGAGTGTGTGCGGTTGTCACTCCTGTGTTGATAAGGTGACTTTCCACCTCCCCTGTTTTTATGCACACTTTCACTGTGCACATAAAAAAACCTTACCCTCGGCTGAGGTGGGAAATAAAAACAACGGGAACAGACTTACACTGCATGACGCAAATGACCATCCCTGACCCACCACCACCACAGGCAGCTGCTATCTTTATTAAATATGCTGCGTTCTATTTTATATGTAGAACAGACACATTCTTAAGTTGTAAATTAAAAAAATAACCCCCCACATGTCTAAATACAACAAAAACATCACCTGTAGTGTGATTTGAGACAATTTTCTTCCCGTATCAGTGTCTGGATAGATAATTTATTCTCAAGCAGTCTGGTCTCGTTGTACAAGAGGACTTAAAAACGTAAAGTGGATGGTTATCAGTGAGAAGAACACTTTCCAAAATGAATTCAGATGACCTCTTATGCACACGAACGACACCATCTTCTCGTTTCTACAGACTTTTTCATGGTGTCCCCCACCCACCCCCCACCCCAAGATCTGTCAGTAGCAAACCTATTATTTGATGTGGTTGTCCGTCAAATCAGCACCTGTCTCCGTCTTTCTCTCTCTCCATGGGCCGAGGGTAATATTTGCTAATGAGTTGCTTGCTGCTGCCATGGCAACAGGCCCATCACCACAGAGTGCGA
The DNA here is from genome assembly GCA_034779795.1 of Ctenopoma multispine. Classification (NCBI taxonomy): domain Eukaryota; kingdom Metazoa; phylum Chordata; class Actinopteri; order Anabantiformes; family Anabantidae; genus Ctenopoma; species Ctenopoma multispine. The sequence goes on along the minus strand of JAUYWH010000009.1, from coordinate 20,126,442 downwards.
AGCAGGAGTGGCACCCTTGACACCAACCCATAAAAACAAGCCACCCGGGATGGTGATCCGCAAATGCATAATGCAGTGCTATAACCCTCATCCACCCCCTTCACCCAGTCGTCTTTCTCTTTGTTTCTTCCTTCCTACATGTTTTATACACTTCCGCACCCCCCCACCCCAGTCATCCAGTCCATCTGGTTTAATCACATCTACTGGGGTCTGCTTTATGCCCTCTCTAACCTCCTGTGTCCCAAATCGGGAAGCGTCATTACATATGTGAAGCTGGGAGATTAGAATATGTTGAGTTTTCATGTCTAATGAATATGGAAACAACCTAAAATTTACACTGGCCAAGCAGCATCTACTGGGAAAACGTCTCCGGGGGATAAACTCATCTCACTTATTTCCTGTATGGAATTTGACCAATTTCAGCTGCTGTCTTTCTCTGGTCTCTGCTCTGGTAAGACAAAAGAGTTTCAGAGTTCACTCAAAGTAAAGGTAAATACTCACAAAGATGAAAGTTTTCACAGTGCAGTTCAGCGGGTGCATTTAATTAAAGGCAACAGCCCAGACATATTGATCATCAGTGACTGGTGTTGTAATAGTCTTAGAGGTTTGTGGTATGATTTGTTTTTTATTGGTTGTTCCAGTCTGTAGCTCATGAATTAACTTATGATCTTGTTTTAAAAATTATAATTTGATACCTGAAAGCAGTGTTTTTCGAGACAAAACAGATAACCTTAAACATATTTTGTAAAAATGAGCCCAGCGTATAATCTGTAGGTTAAAAAATCCAAAGTGCTACAGGTTTCAGTTGCTAACTCCCTAGCTAACCTGCAGAGACCATCTATCTACTTACACAAAGGTTGCCCTGACGCCCTTCTCGCCACAACGTGACCAGATGACACCTCTCTCGCTCCCATCTGTCCGAGCCTACTGACGCCTCGCGAAGCAGAAGCGGCACAGATTGTGACTCTTGTGTGACTTCGCAGGCACAGCGGGCCGTGATGCTTCCTCGAGCCTCAGCGGTCCTACGTCCCATATGACCCTTTCTGGATGTGAGACTGCAGTGATTGCGTGAATGCTCAGTTGGGCATCTGTGATAAAAGTGTGTCACCATTTTACCGACTTTGCAGCTGAGAAATGAGTTCACACTCTGATTTGAAGTCGTGACATGGCTTGCACACAAGTGCGACCGATCTGCATTTTCTTTTCAAGTTTTCAAACCAAACAATTGCTTTTATGTGGATGTGAACCCGAGAAGGACAAAAGCTGGTATCAGATCATCTGCGCAGTAAGTAAAAACAAGCGTCCCAATACTTTTGGCAATATGGTGTATGTGCAACAGATAGTCGCCAAAGTTGAAGAGTTGTATAATAATTCTGCATTTTTTGGCACTATGAAGGAACCTCTATCACATATCTGAATTGATATTAAAATATATATATTGTTTCAATGAGCTTTAATTGGCCCTTCATTGCTAATTATGAAGGGCCATTACTGTAAGTAGGGTGTAAGTAGGTTTAATCACTACTGTGCTATAGCAGTAGTGGAATAGTACTACCTGTGACAAAACTCTGTTATTATTTTAAAGCACTGGGGAAATAACTTCATTAATTTGGTATCATCTTGTGCTCCGACGGCAAAAACATTCATCGCCATTTTGTTTTCATGAGAATAATTTTTCATTGCACCACATAGTAATTACGCTTCATGTTGTGCTCTGCGGACCCTTTTACATTTGATTCTGTTCATTAAGAACCTTTGGTAACATCATGCGCAGTCATTATGGAAAGCGTCATAAACCTCAAGCGGATCATGAATTTGTGAGTATTTTTCCATTAGCATATTGTTTTAGAAATTTGAGTTTAAAGACATGAAAGACTCATATTTATAAGAAAGTATCTATTCACAAAGATGATACCAAAAAGACTAATGTGCTGCAGTTTAAGATTGATGACACTATTTTAATGCACACTGCAAACATTTCTGAACATTTTTAATTAACAGGTTCAGATAATGATTTACCTGATTATTCTTTGTTTACACCTGCAACTTTGCACTTTTACTCAGTAACTGTATTTACATCTAGTACAGTTCTGAAGTACAGTACTTGCACAAGATTTTATTCTATATTCATAGGTCTATTTCACCATGTTTTAGATGCAGCCGAGAGCCAATGCAACATTTAACAGGATTTTAATTAAATGCTACGATTATAATTACCCAGTACACCCAACATTTTATAATACAGAAATAATTCTATCCATTTGGATAATACTTGTTCATAGGACTATTGGCCTATTTGTAGTAGTAGCAGTTCTTCCCCTACTTCTACAACTACAATCCTCCAAAGGCCAAGAGCAACCTGCATATAAAAAAAAAGATCTTTTATACCAACACTTATTAATCAATACGCAGTATGAGGGTAACAGGCACATTAATTGAAAGCTACTGCAGCTACTTACAGGTATCTGGTCTCCTGGGTTCGATGCAAAGTCCAGCAAGCGCAAGACCTGCAGTGTGTTACTTAATTCCAGTGCATCAAATATATTTATACAGCAACTTGACCCACACACTAACAACAGATTGCCACCATCAATCACAATTCTGCAAAAAGCCTCTGCACAGTTCTCTTGACTGCAAGACGCCGCCTCATTCTGCATCCTCTCCATTCAGTCTGTTATCTCTTAACTTACATAACCTCTCTCGGGTCCTCAGGAGGCTGCCAAGGCCGACTGAGATTGTATCAAGGCACAGGTCAGGGGAAGGTGATGACTAATTCATGAGGCTGTTTGCAGGGAACCCTCGTCAGGAGTCATTAGTCGCCTGTCAGCTTCCGCTCACGCAGCTCTGGGAGTTGGGCAGCGCTGTGTGTCATGATGGGGTTTTCACAAACAAGATGTCTTTTTTGCTATTTAGACATTTGAGTCACTTGAGGCAGAAGAAGTGCAGATGGTTCATTTGTAATCACATTGAGTAGTTTTAATGTACCCCGGTTTCTTAAAGAACTTTGATCCTAATCTTAGATTTAACATGGTTCATGTACTAACTAAAGTCCTCGCACTCGTCCTTCGTCTGGATCCTTTAATCAAAAGTCTAACGCTGAGAAAGTGCATAAGTCAATTCATGTGTAAAAACTGAACATAGGACCTTTAATTTAAAATGCATGCTTCTTCTCAAATATGATGTAGTTTAATGGCTTTAACCTGGCTTCATTCTCCCATAAAATGGATCCTAACCAAACAAACTCCACTCATGCCGGGCAACTCACATGATGCATACAATCTATATTGTTCAGCGAGAGTCGCTTCATGTACACAAACCGTGTACGACCCTGAGATCAAGGAGCTGTTTTCATAATCTGCTGACACTGAACAGCCTGGTGTTTGTAAGAATGTTAAAGAGATTATGTCGACAGCGGAGGTCATCGTGCTGGCCCCGTGGAGCTAAATGGATGCAGCCTGACACCCACACTGGTAAGATTAAACGTTTGACTGGCTCCAGATCATAAAGAAAAAATCATTTAATGTAAATGTATTAAACAAATGTCTATAAAAGTCCCCTGATAAAAATACAATACAATTAATATATTTTTTAAATTTGTTTCATTCTCATTTGACCTTATTTACCCACATATCAATAAATAGGGACTGGCACACACACACACAGACACACACACACACAGGCACAGACACACACACACACACACACACACACTAGACAAATTGACTGAAACCAAGCTCACAGTGCAAACTAGAACAATACATCCATACAGCATGGTTTACCAAATGCATTTAGAAAGAATAAATGAATGTTCAGAGCTCCAGTTCTTTAAACACGACAACTACATTCTGCAAAACAACATGTTGTTTACATTGTACACTAAGTTGTCATGTAGTACAGTCTATCACTACAAAATCCTAGTTAATCATTTTTCATGAAGGTGATAATGTTCAGTCAATGTGCAGTCTGCTAAAAAGTATGTTTCTATACCACTAAACTACTTTTTTCAATGCAACCTAATTATGTCTTCTATAAACATTATGACCAAACGTTCACAAATAACAAATACGTTCATACTAAACATAATTATTAAATGCACAGAGGCAACAGCTTTTTGTTTTCTACAACACACCATTTCTTCATCTACGCCAGCATAACCGATCTTGCATTTACAGTTGCGTTCAGGCTCCCACAGCGCTGGGTTAAGGTCAAGGACAGATCGTGAGCTGGGTTGATAGAGACAATTCAACAGTCACTTCACACAGTAAGTGAGTAGTATTATTTTTAAATCAGTAAACTGTTCTATACTGTGCTGTACAAACACCAGATCACACACTGACATTATTAATGAGTGGGTTTCCTGCTACAGCTTACTTAATAATTACAGCTAGATTTAAGAATTCCTTAAAGCTACAGCACGTGTTGTTTCTCTTACATCATTTTAGTGGAAATGTTCCAAACCGTATCTTAACGTCTGCCAAGCAGCAGTTTGGAGAGATTCTCTTTTTAAAGTTAGGCTCCCCCTTCTAACCAATCAGAAAAGGACAATTGTTTCTGCATTTTTTTCATATTTACTGTCATTTCATCGGCTAATAAGCAAAGCAGGTAGCAGAGCAGCAGAGCCTCATGCTGCTTGCTAGCTTAAGTTGTATACTGAGGCTTTAAAATCACAGATATCAGTTTAATCTAGTTTAAACCACAGACGCTTCCTTGTGTAGTGCAACATTTAATTCAACCTGCCATTTAGGTATATTTGCATATGCTGTGATCCAAATTACCATCATTGTTATGCTGCCTATAGTTTGGAGATTTGTTTTTCATGCACTTTATCGTTTAATTTGCACAGATAGAAAGTTTCCCACGGGTCTTTTAGCCACTACTGTCACTATAAACTGATTTACTCTGCCTGTATTGTTACCACTGTGTAACACCCCCAAATCCAGCACTTCCTGTGTTTTCCCTCTTGGGACAGGAAACAGTCTGGACTTCTGGAGATCAAAGTCCAGACTTATCTAGTAACTGGGAAGACGCAGGGCTGTTGGACCAAGCTGCTCAGCTCCTGATGGTGAAGAGTGTTTATTTAAATACAACAAAACACAGGAAGGCAGAGAATTTATGTGTGGATTCCACATCAAATTGACACGTCCCAAACAAGATGAAACAGGAGGAATGGTCATGTCTGAGGACATCAGATAGAGAAGTGCTTCCTGAATGAATATTACATCAAGCACTGAGGTTTTTAGTTGCAGAATTAGATCTGAAGTAAACAGGATAAATGTCTAAATTGTATAAAAGAAAGAGTATTGTGCAAAATATGCAGTATAAATATATGCAGAGCATATGATAATAAATAAATATCCGGTAAAGTTCTGTGATGTGTGTGTAGATGAGTTATTGTTCAGTAGATCTGTGAAGATCTGAGAGGTATGTGTGGTTCAGTAGCCTGATGGCCAGGGGGAAGAAACTGTTTCCCATCCTGATAGTGGAGGCTCAAATGCTTTGGAATCTTTTTCCAGAAGGCAGGAAGGAGAAAAGTGTGTGTGAGGGGTGAGTGGGGTCGTCCACAATGCTGGGTGCTTTGAGGATGCAGCATGTGTTCAAGATGTACTGAACAGAGAGACACTCTGATGATCTTCTCAGCTGTCCTCACTACCCACTGTAGGGTTAGAAGCAGTGCAGGTACCAAGCAGTGATGCAGCTGCTGAGAATGCTCTATATGGTTCCTCTGTAGAACATGGTAAGGATGGGTGAGGAAGATGGGCTGGGCCTTCCTGGTGATGGAGCTGGTGTTGAGTGCCCACGCGAGGTTTTCTGTGATGTGAACACCAAGGAACTTGGTGAGTTGTTGATGTTCAGTGGAGAGTAATCACAACGTGGCCTCCTAAAGTTAACAACCATCTCTTTTGTTTTCTCAACATTCAAAGACAGATTGTTGGTCTGTTAGTTGTCGTACCTTCTCTTTGTATTCTGTTTCATCTTTACCACTGATGAGACCCAACCGGTTGTATCATCGCTGGATTGCTCTACAGTCATGGGTTATCAAAGTGAACAGCAGGGGGCTAAACACACAGCCCTGAGGGGCTCCAGTGCTCAGTGTGATGGAGCTTAGCAACATGCTAATTACATAATAATTTGCCATGAATTGTACCACAGTTTTAAATGAAATTGCTGTGAAATTAGTTGGAAATTTACTGTGAAATTAGTTGGAAATTTTGATAAGATTCTTGGTAATTTGGTCATAATTGTAATGAAATGAATGAGGGTGTGAAACAAGTTTAAAGGTTTTACTGTAATATAATTAACTGGAGTACAACATTCCACCTAATTACTGTGTTTGCAAAAAGTAAACTAAACTCAAGGTGCACTTGTTAACATGTTAACATGGGTCATTAATATAAGTCTCATTAACTTGACCAAATGTCAACATGTGATAAAAGAGTGAGCATTAAAACTGGACAGTCAAAGTATTACCAGACCCCTGTTCTTTCCTAATAAGAGAATTAAAACGTGTGTCATTAGACTTGGGTCATTCTGGTCTGAAAGCAGACCAGAACCTTTTTGCTTGGAGTTTTGTGGCAGTAATTCAAGTTGTCAATAGGTGGTTTGGCACAAGAAAAGGATTAGCATTCCTGGTGCTGCATCTTAAACTTAGCTGACAATATGGTCCAACCGCAAAGCTGAGGGGGGGCTTCTGGGATCTGAGCCAGTTGCTGATAGATCCATCAATATGACAGGTTTAGTCAGTGCTGATTGCTCTCTAGAGCTGCTACTGCTAGTTTGATGTGGCAATGATCCGTGTAGTTGTCCACTTTCTAAAACTGTGCTCGGCTTTATTTACATGACAAGTCAATAGGGACCTACTGCAGGGTACGGAGGTCCTCATCGACTTTGCTGAAAGCATATAAATTTAGTTCAATAAACAGGCTGTCTAGCGATGGAATGGTGATATAAATCTATCGTTACTAGAGGGTGATGATTGCTCCATTAGGATTTATGCTCTATGAAATGGGACAAATATTTAGCTGGAGATGAGATTAGATTTCTAAATCTAAAAAATAAAACCACAGTATAATTAAACCAGAAAAGCTAACATGTTGTCATATCTTATTTATGAAAATGGGGCTGAGACTCATTTAAATGTCCCCATTATGCAAAGGCAGGTTGGTCTGAATAGGACTTTAAGGAGGCCACCTACAGGGCGTCCACCTGGAACAACCCTCTCTCAACGGACACCACTTATCAGATACTTATACTGTAGTTCTTTCATTAATACCAAGGCAGTTTCACAGTCGTACACAGCCCGCAGGTGTCAGTGACAAACACACGCTTCAACTCATCTGGGAAGGCTGAAGGTTCAGAATAGAAATATTTGACTCTGATACTAAACGTAAAGGCCCGGTTCACAGTCTCCACTTTAACTCACCCCCTAGGTGTTCTATCGGGCTGAGGTCAGGCCTCTGTGCACGCCATGTCGTTATGGACGTTGCTTTGGGCACTGAATTCACTGATTTACTTTTGTCAATATATTATAACTTTAGAGTTTAGATGCCTGCTACTCAAAGCAACTTTCTTTTCTTTACTTTACTTGGCACTTTACTTTAGTAGTAGTTGTTTTAATTTCCAGGATAAAAGAAATGCATTATCTGAAAATCCACATCCGTGTCAAACCTCAGCGGTTCTGGCACAATAACTGATTAAACAACTCTACAGGTATATAGTCAAACTGTGGTGTAGACACAGCAGTATGGGAACAGAGAGATAGAGCAGTCGCAGAGCTGTTCACTGCCCGAGTGGAGGGTCAGATTTCCTGGTTTGCCATGTGATAACATTGTCACCAAGCAGCGTGAACGCTTCCTCCTCAAAAACCGCCTTGAACGCCTGGTAATTTTAGCAAAGAAAGCACGCAGAGATGTATGTTGATGAATAGCTTCTCAAGGCTGAGTGTCAGCTATACGTCAGACACAATAGACAGAAAAACTGCAGAAAACAACCACACAGTCTCATTGGGCCAATGAACACATCATTTCCTTCCTTGAAGTGCTTTCAGAAAAACATGTGAATCACTGAAATCACTCAGACAGGAACGCAGAGGGAAACTACAAGCGTGGACACCGGACTGCAGGTACGTACATAGAAGTAAACAAGTCGGTGGTTTGTTTCTTAGTTGGCAGCATGCGAGACATTTAACCCAAAGTTGCCCCTTGTCCCTCAGTTGTAAGTTGCTTTGGATTAAAGCATCTGCCAAATGAATGAAACATAAAAGAAACACAGCAGGAGCAGCTCGGGATTCAGTATCTTACCCGAGAACAGTTTGATATGTGGAACAGAAGACCCCCAACTCTGAGCGTCCCCCTACCCCACCCTGCATAAAGAATATTACATTACCAGCCCAACTGCCCCTGAGGGCGCTGCAAACACACCACGATATTAAAATAGCTCCTGCTGCATCTTACTGTTCACTGCTCACACACACACAAGTAAGAAGAAGATTTTTTTTACTCGATGATAAAATAAAACATATTCTGATAAATACACACAATAACATGTAACTGCTCCAGTTATTAATGTGATTACACTTCAGTTTCAGACAGACACTGAGACACACATCATGTGTCACACAGCTCCCCTTCCCTCGCTGTCCTGCAGTACCCTCCGGTCTACATGCTAACAGGGTCTCTCACAGTGAATAGGTTTTCACCAGCGAGGCACCGCTCCATCTGCAGAACCACAGCAGCCTCATTTTTTCTCGTGTACATCACATAGCCAGCCTATTGTGAAAGATGATGCACTCGCACCCTGCTAACAGGTTCACACAAGCCCACATGCCTAAGCCACCCTGGGCTAATTCAATTCCACTGCCATCCCAGAGGTAATAGAGTGTGACTGTACCTCCTTGCAGTTAGTGCATGGTAAAAAAAGGGGGTTGGCAGATTGGGGAGGCTGGTTGTGGTTGGCCAACCACCACATTGTTCCAAAAGTCAAACTGGGACATTTAGTTGATCATCATTAGTTATCACTGATAATCAAACACATGCTGCTATAAGAAGAAGTGAAGTGAAAAGAAGAATGATGCTAATACTGATACTTATTGGTTCCATTGGGGGAAAAGGTTGTTGGACAGTTGCACTCTGTGTGTGTTCTGACTTCTGCTTTCTCAGTTTGATTTACAATGATCTAGCTTTCTGTGAGAGTTGTGCCTCTGACTTTAATACAAATAGAAACCGGTAATAATCCCCATGCTTCTCTGTCAGCAGTTTTCATCTATAAAATCATTTTGTATATGCTTATTCAGTCAATCTTCATGATGATGAAATGCATTTTCTATGGCTGCAGCTGTTTTGTGCATCATCTTATGTTTCACCATACGTTTCCAGAAAACCGTCTGACATTTTTTCCCCATCACTTGAAACTTTGGGAAATCCACTAGGATTTAAGGATTTTTTTGGGGGGGTGGGGGGGTGTCTTGTGTATTTCAGAGTGCTGTACGATGTGCCAGCTGTGCCACAGCTAAGGTCAACTTTGCATTTGATTCAAAGGTTTCTGTCTTAACAAACATCCCCGTCACAGTACTTTAAATATCTTCCCTCCAGATGCCAGTGTGATGTAACGTTCAGGAAGTCGACCGTGTGATACACACGGCAGAAAGTGAGGTTCACTGCTGTCCTGTTTCAGAGAGAGAATCTGCTCACTCACTGAATGTAAAACCTGAACACAGTGTCCCTCCTGCAGCCTTTTACGTCCATTCATGGACAAAAAGAAAAGCATTTTGTGTAAAATGGCAAATTATAATCCTCTAATTAATATTTCATCCCCAAAGTGTATTTGATAGAAATGTCTACTATTTACCAAGAAAAACCTGAAGTTTGTTCACTGCACTTCAGTGGAGAGGAAAACACTACAACTGCAGAAATGCTATTTAATCAGAAGGACTGAAACAGCCCCAGAAAGGAGTGGACATGAACCCTCTGCAGCGCTTATCGTCTGTCATACACTCAGAACTAGCAGCACTGTATTTCTACTGCCTACTGACTAAAGCCACATCCAAACACAACATTCATTTGCAGACGTGATTACCAGCTTGCCATGAAATTGCTTTTCACTATAAAACCGCCAGTGATATATGAGAGAAAGTACGAGGTCTGAGGCTGTACGAATGTGATCTAAAATAGATCTGAAATATACTTTGATGGGATATGATACATACAGAAGACATCATTAACAGCATCTTTGACTTTTGGATGTTGTGGCAACACACATACTGAAAATGCTCTTTTTTAATTCATTCAATAATAAAAACTTAAGCTGGTGGAGTGATGATCCTCAGATTCTCAAAAACAGACAATCTGCATTTTCCAATTTCAATTTAAAAGCCCATCTTTTCCATTTCAACAGGACTCTTCAGGGTCTCATAAGCAGTTTCTTACATTTATCTGATCTTTAAGCTTGACTGAGGAGCTGCTGTCTTGCAATGAAAGCTGCCATAAAGGGACGAGGCCGAGCTCATGGCACTGATCACGTGACATAAGCTTTCATTAATGTGGGGTTTCCAGAGGTTTAAGGCAGCAGTCAGCAAGGGAGGGCGGAGGGGGGGCCCTGTTAATAAATTCATTATTCTGCTGAATTGGTCAGTGAACAAACTCTCATAAAAGCCTAGAAGAGCCCTGTAAGCCGTTCTCCAATTTTATTGGTATAAGAAGATAATGCCAAAGTGCACATGGTGTATTTGGCCACGAATGTCTGAATTCTAACTATGCAGCACAGGGCTATTTCGTTTGCCATACTACCATCCTAAACGCCAGATTTCTTTACCTTTGGAAAGAGTCGGGTTAAATGTTTCACTCTTTTTCCAGCTCCTGCCTGGAGTTACATATTTACCTTTACAATGTCATCATACAACGCGTAGGACTTTCACATTTCCCAAAATGCATACGCATTTGTGGGGCGTGGGGTTCAGGATGTGAAAACCTGGTGTTTCTGGTGTGAAAGTACTTTGTTCGCCCAGTGTCAGCAACCTGAAGCCCCCTGAGCCCCTGTAGTGGCTCCCTGTGTCACAAAATATGTAGGGCCTGAGTGTCCATAGAGAGATGGTCAACAGAAACTCCACCAACACAAAAAGCTGCTGTAATGTCGAACAAAGAATCATAAACACAAATCAAAACCTCCATCTGTGACGTTATCTTTTATAACCACTCAGTTTAGTAAGCTTTTTATACACTTGTACAATAATACACACAGTCACTGACCGTAACTGTACATTTCACTAAATAACATCTGTAACAATACGAATCTACGTGATAGAAAATAAACTCTGTTATCGCTGGCAAGCAGCCGTGTCAGTGTTACTGTACATAGACGTGTCTATCGTTTACAACTGGATTAGTCATTAGGATTAGTCACGATGAGGAAGAGGATCCACGCAGCCTGCAGCTATCTATTAACTCCATGTCACCCAGCTGGGTTCATGTCGTTGGTGGTTTGAAGGGAAAAAGATTTATGTCAGAGATATGTCAAGTAGTTACTGAATACCGCATGCTCTGCTCAAATATATAAGTAAAAAAATCACATTTCAAGCCTCAAACTACGTTCAAACTCCTGTTTGGCTGTCGGCTGTCTCCTCTTTCTTTCATACCGGAGTGTTCACATTATTCCAAATCATTACATCATGCACACAGAGGAAGGTAAACTCCTACTGCAGACAGTGATTATTAAAAAACTGGATTTTCTATAGCTGTGTAAATTAAGCCTCAGTGCTCTCTGACCCTGAAACAACAGCCGCTCGTTTTATTGCACTGCTTTTAAGTCATGGCACATTTGCATAAATCTCAGAGCTGTTGGGTAGTAAACACCTTGTCTAAGGACGAAGCTATAGAGAGTAATGGAACAGCACGGATCTCGATTCAAACGTGTGTGTGGTCATATGGACTGTAGAGGAGGAAGAGCTTAATGTGCACACATGATGAGTCAATACATCACCTACTGATACACATGAGCATGTTTGTTTTAACACACGTGCATCGAAGTGGGAGAGATTCACCACGTGTGGATTTTTATGAACTGTTCTGTGCAGAGAATAGACTTCATGTTTGCTCTGTGCTGAACGATGTTTCATTTCCCATATGCGGAGGAACGGAGATGAAGAACTTGGATTGTTTTAAAGCTGCATTTGTGTTCAGGTCAAGTCGTTAAACAAAAATATACAAGGTTCAGTTCAGAAACTTCAGCAGTCGGCCGCTGTATGAATAATGATGGTTTACGAAAGCTGCTGCAATCAAGACTCATGAAAACAATGAGATAATGTGAAAGAAATGTCTCGTTGGGATGAATCTACTGAGGGTTATCACCTGAATCTACAGCCCCCTCGTCTTTATGGAGCTGTAAAGTGAATGTCAGCTCCTCGTTAAGCTCCCCAGTCTGTAATTTTACTGCTCTGGTTCATTCACATCTCTTGTTTCTAGACAAACTACACAAACGTCACTTCACTTCAAACTCGTAATTAGATTTCGCTTTTTCTAACAGAAGCCTTCAAAAAAATGATGAGCAGGGTCTTTACTGACACATCTTACGGTGTACTGGTCTTAACCACAGATCTTTTCTCAGGCATCTAATGAAAACTTAAAAAAAAAAACGTGTGTTAGTAGTGAATCTAATGAAAGTGGTGTTCAGTGTGCAGTAATGAATCCACTCTGTCCCAGTGCGTGTACGGAGACTTTATGCTGGAGCCGTGCTCCCTGACCAAATGCCTGCTCGGCTAAACTGAAAACAACCGCCACGGACAATTGACCGGAGCCACTTGTTAACCGTGCGTTATCTTTCCCACGTGTCTTTTCGTTGGTTGACATCAGCTCAGGAAGCTGTGACACAGCTCCACACAGTCACTGTTCACTGAGGAAGTTCAGGAGGGATTTGTCTTTGTCACTTGGCTAATGCTTTGGCCCAGCATCTTGCCATATGGAATCTAGTGAGATAAGTCATTTGTTTTGTGTGGGGAGTTAAAAAGCGAACAGCTTGTCTTTCTGAGTCAGCGTTGCTCTGCGACTTTAGATGGTGGCACCTTTCTCACTGAACAATAGCGAAGCTTGTTTACAGGAGCAGAAGAAGCCTCAATCTGATCCCATGTGTTCTGCACGCTGCAGAGAAATGCAGCACGGTGGGGCTTTAAATGTTTCTGATCACAAACCAGAAGCAGAAATCACACAGCAAAGTCAACTTCAGACACACACACACTTTTTGATTAAAATAAATAGGCTTCCCTTGCTGTGAACCCTCAGACACTGTCTCTCTATCGTCTGTCTCCCCTGTCCCTTCTACCGCTTCCAGATTTTATGCTAATGTGTGAACACACAGGGCTTTGGTCACACATCTACTGCAGCTGTCTTTAGGAGCAAGAACAAAGCGTAGCACACTTATCCTAGATGAGATGGTTTGATGATACCAGACGGATGTGAGAGTGTGTATATGTTTTGCATATGTGTGTGTGTGTGTGTGGGGGGAGCAAAGCTCGGGGATCAAAGAAGTGTGCGCAGATGCATATGCATGTTTCTTGTGTTCTATGTAAGAGAGCGTCTCTTGATTTGTCTCTGGAGAGAGTAGATTCTGCAAAATATCATTCGACATGTTCATTAGCCTGTGTGTGTGTGAGTGATTCAACAGGCATAACTCACTTGGGAATCAACATTAGGCAGTGCATCAGCTCACCATATGCTGAGATCAGGAAAAAGAGCGTCAATTAGCAGACTTTTGATCCTCATAAAGCAGAAACACGCTTTATGTTCGAGGCAGTGCAGACTGACTGCAGCAGTCAGCAAGTCAGCGTCAAACTACACGACACCAACCTGAATGGATCTTTTGTCATTTTGTGTGCACAACAAAATCAAACCGATGCTGTGTCTAAGCTCTACATGCTCCTCAGAACAACACTACCGTGTGTGATTTTACGTTGCCTGCTCACGCCTTGAGTGAAAACCTCTCAGACGCGATCTCTCAAACTGCTGGTCCCAGACGTCTGACTCTGGCTGCTCCTGCTCGATCGTACATCCTCCACCAAGTCAAGCAGGACCACGATCATTTAATCTGACGTGAACCTCTCAAAAACATGCGAGTTTGGTAGTCTGACCCTGACATTATAAAGGGTAAATGCCAAAAGATACAAGGCTGAATGTAGAGCAGCTGCACATCACGAGGTCTGAGCGAGCATGAGAGTGTGTGGGTGTGACACAAATGGAGAAAGTTATTCAAAAGATGTATTAATCCTGTGTATTGTACATATTCGACCATCATTAACAAGTCAGTGACCTAAAGCAGAAGAAACTACACAAACATTATATTCTGAGACTAAGACAAACTGTTTAAGAACTGTTGTAGTGTTTTCGACATGTTCGCCTGCTGTGAGGCTCTCGGAAAATAATTTGTTAAATCAAAAAGGAGAAAAACAAACACTTCACTACAAAGACAAGATTGTGCGTCTTCAGCAAACAATGTGTCCTCAGTCAGTTTCAGGGACGTGCAGGTGGTTGCCCATAATATTCTCTCTCACAATGTTTCCTTATCTTCAGCAGATATAAATGGCTTTTAAAAACACTACTGTCTGTGAACGTGACAATAGATGATTACAAGAAAATAATTATGCGAATGCTTGAATCAACAGTGGTCTTTGAATTTACTCGGCTGGAAGAAACAACAGTGGAGAGATTCTCGCATCAGCCCAGAACACTGTAGATAATACGCTTTTGACACATGCCAGACTCTCTATGTGGATAATAAAGGGGTTGAAGTGAGATCAACAGTTGCCAAGGTAACACACGTTTGCTTGCGTATGTGATCTGCAACTAAATTTAATCAAGGTGGATGAAAATCACGAGGCGTCCAAATCACACAGCACTGGATCTGAAGCTACTACAGAGTGTTCAGGTACAGTATGCTGTTCATTTATGCAGGTTAAGATGTGAATCTGTAGTATTCTGGATTATTCCATCAGGATTTGGGGTTATGTGTTTACTTCCCCCTGAATTCTTAACATAAAGGAGTTTCATTTTTCCTTTCAGGTACAAATGAGAGGGTTTAGCATGTTGGAATACTGATCACTGATTTTTATAATGGCTTCTCTGAAATAATACTTTAAGCGTTAAAAAGACCTTCAAACTATTATCAAACTCATCCTTCAGGTAATATTATAAGAAGTTGGAGGTAACGTTTCTGAAACACGATACACAATGCGGAGGCTGCAGGTCTGGTACGCTGCCTTCAGGGACCCCACAAAGTGTAGGTCATAGTTATTCCTTCTCAAATAAACTAATTTCTGAACCAAATTTGTCTTGGAGAATTTAATGTGAATATTCAGGGGATTAGAAAAAACATCTCAATTAGAATCCACCCATTTGTCCTTTAATTAAAGTTTACAGTGAACACTACAATTGTACCTTCAGTGGAAAATCAAAGCCCTAAGGGCACCTACTGAAAGGGGTAATTATATTTTCTGAGGCCATTAAAATACTGTAACTGCACAGTTATTACTGAAGAATTTCCTTATTGGGTAAATTAAGTGAATTATACTGTAACACTGAAAAGATTCGGTTGCTCAGAAACACCTGACAAACACACGCTGCACCATGAATTCCATCAGTCTGTGTTTTCTGCTGCGTAGAGGCTGAAAACATAAAATGATGTTCTGCTGTGACCTGGGGGGTCAGCGTCTCATCAAACAGCTCGTGTCTGAGGCTGAATCCCAATAGCTTTTTGTATAATAGTTATTATCAACAGTCAACATGTTCCGCACCGCAGGGAGCAGGAATATCCATCCACCTCATACACTGGTTCCTCGGCTCTCATTTCATTTTCTATGGATGAGAAAGAAAGAGGCAAGAGCCTCCTGCTGAGTCTCGCTTTCCTCTCCACTGCTGAACTGCACTCAGGTCTGTCCACTAGCAAATTTAGACTTTATTATTCAACAGGAATGTTTGAGAAGTAGGCGAGACGACAGGTTTTAAGTCCCTTAAAAATGTCTCCCTCCCTTCCACACGGTCATTTAACCTCTGCAGGGAAACAGGACAATCTGCAACGCACACACCCAGCTCCCCTTACTCCCAAACGCTGTAGCTTTAACTCACAGTTGTATTAAAGTGAGCTTACTAGCTGCCAGTGCAGGGGGACATTTCAGAGTTCAAATTCTTGAGTTTCTTTTCAGCTCATAACCAATAGCTTCAGGGTGCTCCATGAATACCCCTCTGTCCCTCCATCCATTCAGTGCTCAATAGGAAGATATATTTGGCTTTTCCTGTCCTACCGAACTCTTCCACATAGTTTTACGCTGTCAGACGTTCCTGATCAGTGCAGTGCACAGTATCGTGGTTATTTGGTCTGTGCATTATCGTTCATCACGAAGGTGCAGCTCAGCCTGGAGCTCAGGTTTTCCAAGTTACAGATCGTAGAACCAAGAATTCTCATCTAGTGCAATCTGATGCTCCATGGATACAAAGAAAAGTAAACGTGACACAGAGAACAAACTGAGTCCAGAACCAAACATGTTCTTACAGCAGCTGGATCAGTGCCTCTTTACTTTTGTTCCATTACAACCATAGGAACGTGAACATTATAATACGCTGTTCTCAAACATTTAGATAAAAGCGGCGAGAAGTCGTCCAGCATTCCTCAGTACTGTCAGAGAGCCTTCAAATGCATGTGCGCAATAACGTTCTTCACTGTGACTCAAACTACTCAACTTTACACCAGTGTGTTCTGGAGCACAGCTGACAGAACCACTGCCAAGAATGACACTGAATCCCAGAGAACCGACATGACAAAGAGGACGACACCCAAAGTCTGTCACAACACAGAGGGAAAATATCGTGAGCAAAGGGCCTTCGATCCCTCCCGAGCTGCTGCGGCTCTGTTTTAGAGACAGAGTAGTGTGTGTTTTATCCATCAGGACCTTTCATATAAACATTTTTATAGAGGCAGTTTGTCCCAAAGCAAAAAACACGGAGCACGTCTCACATTTATAACGCGTCTGGCTTCATCTTAATGCGTTTGTTCTGGACGTTTTATAGCCGTTGTAACATTTGTCTCACCTGCACTTCTTCTGTCTATCACTGTGGTAAAACCACCTACAAAAAAAAAAAAGTCCCCTCACCCGCTGACGGGAAATCAGCTCAGCCACCACTTCTGAAATGTTGATATCCATCCCCACTAAAGCGTTGGCTTTTCTTAAACCTCTTTACTTCCAGCTAAAGAATGGCTGCCAACGATGAAGGCAATTAATATTGTCTAAAATGAGCCATAAGCAATGATGCAGTGACTTAATCTGCCTTCTATTGCAGAGGCTATATTGAATCTGTCAGTCTGCCGGGGCACCACAATAGACCATTGTTTAGGAGGAGGACATGAGAGATGACTTCTGCTGGGGCAACTGTCTCTCCTGTTCCCATACACCTGAACACACACACACACGTATGCATGGAGACATTTTCATAATGAAATACACCTGCAGCTCTGTGCACGCAGGCAAACAGTGATGCTAAACCTGCAGAAACCCCAGGCACAAATAAGGAGATCATTTCATGGATGTGAATGTTAGTGTACACAGAGGGAAAAAAGGACAAACCTATGAATATACCTCAGATAATGTTTGATAGAGAGCTCCGATACATGTGCGCACACACACACACACACACGCACACACACACACACACACACACACACACACACACACACACACACACACACACAC
>JAUYWH010000009.1:20081992-20108492 GCA_034779795.1 Ctenopoma multispine | reverse complement strand
ACACACACACACACACACACACACACACACACACACACACACACACACACACACACACACACACACACACAGGTATATACACATGGCACGAGTGGAACACAGACGCCGCATGAATACAAAATACACAATACAAAATTCGCTTTCCCTAAACATTACTTTCATGTACAAATCATATCTATACAGATACGTATGAAACAGTGTGTTACTAGATCAACTACGACGACAGATGTCAGCACGATCACTGTGACCAGTGTGTCCACCACAGCATTAAAACCATTAGGTTCATTCAAAGACCCACTCACATTTTAAGGCCTGTAGAAATACTCTGCTATGAAAAATACACTGTCTGACAGGTGTCTCTGCACGAAAAGCGCTAACTGGCTAAACACGCTGTTGTACTGTAATGCACTGCTAACTTCTAAACTGCTAGACTGCTAAACTCTGTATCTGCTAAACTGCGCATTTACTGTCAACTAACAAACACTCATATAAATGTTGAAGTTTATTTTTACAAATTAAAAGCTGATTTTAACAGCTTATGTAGTAACATCAGACTTTTATAAGAATCTAATGCTGCAAAAAGTAACTAGTAACTAATGGAGTTAAGTACATTTTCCTCTGATTTGTTGTGTTCTTTCACAGAATTTTTTGTTTTTCAAAATTCCAGGCAAAGTGAAACAAACAGTCTCTCTCTCTCTGGTCAGTAGCATTCAGGATCCCAGAGGGCCCGAGGGGTTAATGACTTCCCCGCCTGCTGTGGGACGGAGAGATAGATGCGTGAAACAAACGGTGTTGTTGCTGATAAAGTCGAGTGGGAGTCGCCATGTGTCCTAGTCGCTGTAGAGCACCTCTGCTCTCCATTCATCAGGGAGAACAGACAAATCACACACAGCCAAGAGCAATGTGCTGTGTGCACTACATCACGTTCGTGCACACGCAGGCTGATGCAGGACACATAAGATGATGCAGAGCACTTGTCTCTGCTTTGTGAACGCAACGAGGAATCTGTGACAGATGTTTCTATACTGTGCAGCGTGCATGTGGAGGAATTTCGTACACACACACGCACACTCCTTCTGTCTTTAATCAGTGAAATAAACACACACACCACCTCTCAAGCTGCCATTTACTTAAACCAGCCTCATTTCTTCACAGTGTACTGTGCGGGACCATACAGCCAAGATCATCCACAGGTCTCCTGGTGCAGTATAATCACGATATCCTTATACACAGGAAGCGTAGGATAGTTTGTGCGCTGTGAGTCGGCACACGTTCATACCTCCCTCACGCACACACAAAGATATAGTAGCAGTATTCATTACTGTGCCACAGTAACAGACAGCACAATGGAACGTAAATGACTGTGCGCTCCAATAGTTAATTGCTAATCTCTTCTTTTAGGACAGTGTTTATTTCATTAGCCTCGTTTGTGCCGATGCCATCTCCCTGCTAATTAACTTGTTTGGATTAAATGTCTACTCCTTCATCCTAGGAAAGAAGCAAACAGCAGCGTGGGCCACCGTGAATGCTGCTGCTCGAGAGCACGAGTTTACCCGTTAAAACAGATTTAGTTTTAATAGAAATAATCAACATTAACTGTCAAAAACAGGGAGTTAAAGGATGTAGCTAGTTTGCAAACACATTTTCACTACAGGTTTTGAGAGGATGGTAAATGTGAACCTTCTGTTTTTTGATGTATGTACTGGAAGGATCACATTAACACAGTAGCACACCTGCTGACTGCTCTGGCAATCACTGCAGCACAGATCTGTCTATCTCAGGTTTAATTTTTTATTTGAAGGTATTTGTATGTTTGGATTCAGAAACTCAAACATGGTCTGGAGTTCGTAAATCAGGACACTATATGCCCCAACCACCATCTCTAATCATAAATGATTAAGATCACTACAAAAACATAATTAGAGAGCAATGATTCCTCTCTTCATCCAGTAGTTGTCCAAAATTCATTTCTAGAGAAAGTTGGAACTTTTCCCTTAAAGGTAATAACATTTAAAATGTGTGATGGACACTGGGCTCTCCATGCCAAAGATGAAAAACCAGACCGGCCTGCCTGCAGTCAATGGTGCATCATGAAGAAGACCATCAGAAAATGTTGATCAGCAGCAGGAACAGGCAAATGTTTCACTTGGTAAACTGCAACAATTAGTGTCATCATTTCCCAAACAATTAAAAAGTGGGATTATTGGAAGGAGGAACAGTGAACGACTTGTCCAACATGCTTCGTGTGTCTTGAAGGAATCAAATTCTAAATTAGCTTTAAGCTCAATTAAATTTTTTTCATTACTTTTATTGGATTAAGCGGGATTAAGCTATAATGTAAGAGTTGGTGGTTTAATGTCTAAGGCTGCATGTAGTAAAGAGTGGAATTGCTCCTTCCCAGCACACGTCATGTTGCTGGCATCTGGTTCCCTGGGTGGCCTGTTACATAAGATGAGATCTGAGATGTTTGGAGGACTTTTCTGGCCCCGTTTGTTGTAAACTGGTTCGTTGAGGTTAATCTATCACTTGGTTGCACTGGTGTTTTTTCATTATATCAGACTTTGTTATGTGAAACATGGAGGTCCAGACTGTTTTAGCAGTCAGAGAACTCATGTCTGAGAGATGTATGTAAGCACGGGTGAACAACGAAATGGTTCAGGGTGACGGGCGGACGTGGACAGAAGCAACGTTCGAGGTGCATGTTTGCTAGTTTGTGCCCCGCACCCACAGTGATGTCTTTATGTTCTTTCTCTGCGTTTGAAAACTTGGTAAAGGAGGAGGGGAGAAAAAGACACAAAGATGGAAGCGTGTTTGCTGGTTTGTGTAATTGTGCCGACCTGATTGGTGGCGAAAGAAAAAAAGGATTTCTTTATCTCGTTCTTCAGTCCTGGGAAATAGGAAGAGGGGAGAGGAAAAAATAAGGAAGCTAGACAGAGGAAGGGAGGCAACACCAGGCAAGGGTGAGAAATACAACGAGAGAATGAAAAAGGGTAAAAGAGTGCGTGAGTGTACATGCACAAGGTGTGTAAAGAAGTGGAGTGATAAAGAGGCCGCAAAAGACAGCAATGAGAAAAAGAGAGAGGGTGCGATTAGAGAGAGAAAAGAGCAGACTCTGAACTATTGAACGCTGTATCTGGCTGTGTAGCCAGCCATCTGTACGCGGGGCCCTGAACCCATTTAAATTCAGGACGATTGCGCTGTTTCTCAAATCCTTCAGAGCTGAATGCTTTTTGCACCTCACCGACGACGGGATCAGAAGAGCAACACTGGGACTGGAAACGCGAGCAACAGCAGCAGCACACGGAGGCCGGATCTCTTTGTTTAGGTGGCAGCACGGTCATCAAATTTAACAACAATAATCATTTATACACCAAGGGTCCAGTGTCTTGTCCAGGGAACTTTTAAATTTGACTTCAACTAGAGAAAGGAATTTAAAGTACTACTAATACCTCTGCTTAAAAGCTCTTGACTCACCACCTCACTACAACAGTCTGGCACAACAGCCAAACCAAACCTGGGGCTCAAGCACTGCACCACGCACATGCACGCACACGCACACGCACACACACACACAGTTCTCTCTAGTAGTTTAAGCTGCTAATGTGTTACATGTTTCACACACATCGGTACTTGGTGTCAGCGCGTCTGAGGTAAAAACGGTAAAAATCTAAACAGTGTGTTTTTGTTCTACTTTGTGATTTCCAGGTGTCCAGGAGGACATTCAGCGTGTTAGAGTTTGCCTCCTATTACAAGAGTCTGTAAACGTAGAAACAATCGTCCTCGCCCTCAAATCAGTTCATCTCATCAGCGCCCGTTCCATCAACACTTAGTTGCTGACACTCAAGGGCAGCTCCCAATTTCAGCCAGTGATGGATGGGCTGGTGAAGGAGAGGGAGGGGTGGTGATCTCCAATCAGGAGCCTCCTCTGGGACTGTTATCCATGGGCTACTTCCTGAAACATCTGCTGCCCGGTTATCCATCACTGGGGGGACTGGAGGAGCAGACATGGAGGATGATGGGCTTAGCAGGTCTGTAGCAGGAGGCGGACGTGCAGCAACACCTTTTGAGGTTTTCGTCACTGTGTTATTTCATTTTATGATCAAAGTGATAGTGGGACACGTTGGTGCACAGTGCTCTGCACCGGGAATAAATCACTGATTTCCTGATAAGAGAATGCGCTGATGGATTTCTATAGAAGTGCCTCGGGTACAAGTGTACTGCACAACCAGGTTTATGTGATCTATGTGGAGAGCGGAGGTTGCTCCCGGGAAGCAAACGTCCTCAATAAAGCTGAGATGTATCACAGCTCTGGACAAAATCTCATTTAAAAAATGAAACATGGATTTGGTGAAATGCTGTGTTGTCATTTTGCAGGAGAAACGCTTTTGGGTGCTTGTATCTGCACGGAAATTCCCCGTGAGCACGTTCAATAATGACAAATGTGTTGTCCTGCACCGTTTGTTTCTTACTTTGGAGAAGTGCGTGTAGCAGCATCAAACATGAGACAAGTTGATCTGAAGTGTGCACATCATCCCTAAATGTTGGTTTTTACTCATTGCGCACAGACTTTGTTATTATAGTTCACAGTGTTTAGTGCGATTTCTCCAGATGCTGTTTGGCGTGTAACTAATGAGTCGTGCTTCACCTTGGGTCAAGTCTGAGACTTGTGCTGGAGCTTTGACGCTTCTTCACCTTCCTGCCTGATGCCACCCCCCACCCACGAAGGTCTCACTGCCCCCCTCCTCTCCCTCCGTACGTTCCTGACAAATTAAATATCGACACTATGACCAAACAAATAACAGCATCATGACAGGGTCTGGTTTATGAAGGCTGAAATGTCACAGGCTTGTTCTTCATCAACTCTGCAAACTTCTGACGTTTTCTTCACGTGTAATTGAACCACCCACATGTATCTGCTCGCTCAGTGCAACTTGTCCCGAATGATTAGCAAATAAAACTGAAAAGGTCAGAGTTTATTTCATATGTTAGCGAGCAGGAAGCTGCTTCAAGCTAATGGAAGGACGTCTGTAAGTGCTTTAACTTACATTTCTCATAGTTGCTTTCAAATGATAACAGCTGAAAAAGCTGTTTCAATTTATTGAACAGTGACCAGCCACCAGCTCTCCCACATACTACATCTCTACCATCGCTCACTTACCCTTGCAGAGCACATAGATCAGTTGTGTTTTGCAAGCGCTACCCACCGATAGATCTGTACATGCATTAAGGACACACATGCACATCTATTCATACCACAATTCACAACCCAGTCAATTTAGACTTTCTGCATTTCCGCTTCTGCAACTGTATCCACGACCTAAAATTCATCATCACTCTTGTCCATCAGGGAAGGAGCAGCTCCACATGCAAAGTTCATGTTGTAGACATGCAGATGCAAAAAGTGACTAACATCTCACAGATATTAAGTTTTCTACAGGATAATGTCAGAGAAATGAACAGGAACTAGTTCATTTTTGTGACTGTAGTGGATTTTAACTTTGAGCTACAAAACTCTTGTTAAATGTAAACTGTTGTTGTATTCAACCTTTCTCACCTCATTTCTTGTCAAATCTCTATTGTCTCCTCATAAATACTGATAAAATAAAGAATACAAATGCTGACAATAAAAAATAATGACACTTTTACACTATTTTACACTAATTTGTTCTAATGATAAAAGTGAACTCAGTGACTTGTAAAACAGTCGTGACCGTCAGATACTGTGCGGTGTGAATTCTCCTTGTATTGAAGTGGTGGGGGAGTTGTCACATTACTGGAAAGATGTCTTCTAATGTAGGAGACGGAACCCCACAGTGGGTTGTGCGACTAATTTAAGAGTTTGTGAGAGGATTACACGGTTGAAGGCATAAATACACAAAACACAAGCAAAAGCAAAGTTGCACAGTCAGAAGAAGTTTTCAGGAGTAACAGTATATATATATACACACAGTCATGCCGCAGGCCCGTAATCAGTTATGAGCTTCGTATTAAAAAGTAACAACATGCATCATCACTGCTGGTGCCATCACGATGTGTGTACAGGACGTTAGCTGGTCACCGCTTATCCCCAGTGTAGGAAGCCAGTGAAACAGTAAAAGAGTGAAACAAATATCAGACTCCTCAAACTCCTCCTCCATGACCCCTACTGACTCCCAGAGTTTTACAATCACCACTGTCAAAGGCTGACCGGGTAATGACCACAGGAGTGATCTCATTCTGTGACCCGTGTCCACTCAAGGTCAGCACCGTGGCAGTAATCCCTCCACACCTCTGCAGGGGAAAATCAAAATGGTGTCTTAGCACATTGAGAAGGCTAGCCCCATCCCCCCAGCTTTATTACAAGTAGAGGCAATGTCTGTAACGGATAAAGGCAGAGCAAAGAGTCCGGCAGCTCGGAATCAGATGAAAATAAAAAGTCAAGGAGGATTTCAAGGGATTTGCAGTAGCTAGCTCAAGGTCCACTGCCAGAGGTGTGTATGTGTATTAAAGAAAGATGTGTTAGGCATTCAGTCTTGACCTTGCCATGCTGAATCCTTTTTCCCTTTAGCTGTTGCCCGGCAACATTGCCCTGACAGCCAGAAATGGTCGGAGAGAAGGAAAGAGAGGGATAAAAGCAGAAACAGGTCTCACGCAGACTTGATACTTTCATATTACCCTTTGCTTCAAAGCTGTGCCACCGCTTGTCTTGCCGTCAGCGCGGTTAACTGGGGTGTTATTTCTTCTTTTCAGCCCTCATGGGACGGGTCATAAAGGTCAGAGGGCAGCCAATAGCGTCTCTCCCTTCTGGCAAAAAGGGTTTAGGAGCTTTAATGTGAGAGAAATGATGATTTTCACTTGTATCTGACCCTGGGGAGGCAGCAGAGCAGTAGGTAGCCAAGATCAAAGTTGTCTTACAGGACACTGGCACATATGGCTGGAGATGATTCTGTGCGCCTTCCTAGAAAAACATGATATAATATCTGTGTGCGCTAGCAGCTGACCCCAAGGGGCTGAGCCTCTTCACCTCCGAGTCCCAGCACAATGAGGCTTTTTTTTTTTCCACATCAGCTTTGATCAAAGGGGAAGGAAGTGATTGAGTGGTTTATAACTCCCATCGAAACATTTAATAGAAAGAACATTGTGGCACTGAGCGAGCCATCTGTGGTCTCAGGGGCCTCGTGGTGCAATAGTCATACAATACTATAACTGTTTGCATTGTAATGTTGAATAATTTATCATTTTATACTCTGCGTAGAGACGAGAGAACAGCCGCCCCCACAAACACGGCAAAATATGTAAAGCTTGTCCTACTATAATACTTTAATTATTAACTTCCTGGTCCCATGTGAAATAGTAATTGTCGTTCATGGGGCAGTTTCCAGGTGAAAGCAAGATCATACTAACGGTCAAACATGGTGTGTGTAGCTGCAACTTTAGGTATTAAAACTTCATCCTCTAAACATTTTGAGTATCTGAAGATTTTCTGATTGTTCTTGCATAAACGTATTAACTCTGCTGTACAGCTACAGTATGTAGGTTTGTATTTCATCTCATGGTTATTTACTAATCTCTGTTACATCTGTGTCAAGTTGCTCATCTCTGAACGTGTCAAAGCTTAAGACAAACATATAGCCTCATTGTCCATGTCATGCACCTAAATTTCTATGGAAACTTGGTGGGAAGAAGAAAGTTTAGGAAAGTTTAGAAAGAAAAATCTGTATGCTACGGGCCTTTGACATGATGGGATCAGAAAATTGCTTCAATTCATAGCAACCGAGGCAGGCATGTGTATCTATATTGTATCCATAACCGCAGCATTTGTGGATAGATGGGTCGGGGCTTTTATTTTGATAGAGCGTAAATGGATAAACCCATCTAATGCATATCAAACAGCCTCGCTTCAAAACACGATAACAACAGTGTTACATTTGCTGTGAGGATAAGAGCAGGTCTGAGCACGGCTTTCTTCACAAGCTACGATGCCTGTAGAACAATAACGACGCCACTTCTGCACATATGAAAGTAAAGCACATTTCATTTAGTCTGGTCGAGGTTTAACCAGGTTCATCAGAGAATACATTTATTGAATTGCATGATTCCCAACAACAAAAGGTAGATGTTTTAACGTGGGTTATTTGTCTTTTGTTGTGCACCACTGCTTATGAAATTACTGCTGGTCCCTATTTTGAATCTTAGCACTTCTTGTATTTCTCCTATTTGGTCAAACCTGGATGAAAATAAAAAAAATAAAAAATCAAGCTGCACATTTTTATCCTCCTTTTACCCATCAGCGTGTTGCACATTCAGTTAGTTTTCTGATATGATGGATGTTTGCTTGGGGCAAAACCAACATTTTAATCCGATATTTTCATGGTCTCTTTTTCATTGCCTTAGCCCATGGAAGGTCAGGGCAGACAGTGGGTAGAAATAATGGATTTAAATATCGGTTTTGCCACAGACAGATGTCTTATCATTCTGTGCAGACTCTAAGCATCTGTCAGATGACGAAAACACCTTTGAAGATGCACCCACTGCCAGATAACAGGTTACATTTAGATGTTTTCCCTACACGGTTTGCATAGAGAAAAAGATGGAGGACGTGTTGGAGACGCGTCAGCAACACAGCTGCAATCTTTAAACTGCAGCCTACACTGGCAACCTTGTTCACTTCTCTACCTTCAGTAAAAGCTGCCTGAAAATGTCAAATTCTGATGGATGATTCCAGTGTGCCTTTTGTTTTAAGTCGCTTTCTTTATCAGCTATAAGCAACAGCCTGTTCAAATCATAAGAACACAGCCAGCACGAGAAAGGCGCAGCATTCAGGGGCCACGTCAACGAGAAGCACAAAATGACATTTTGAGAACCAGGAGGAAACACACTGAGTTTAACGTGTGACACAGAAATCAATGGTATCAGCAGCTTTGGCATTCGCAGATGTGAGCAAAGGTTAAATGTGAAAGCACAGCAAAACATTCGCTCATTGACAGAGATCTATAAGCAGCAGGGTACGAGCTCCGTGTCATTAAAGAGCTTTCAGAAAGGTCAGAGTCACAATCCGTGTGGATTTGAGCTGTGAAACAAACCATCAGATCGGCTACAGTCTGAGCAGGTCGTCTTAACACTACAGTAAAGTAAAGGCTCATATAGACTGTCCAACGATGTAAGTCAAGTTCACAGTGAGCACTGATCAGGTGATGTAGGTCAAAAGTGTTGACATGTAAACTGGGTTTAATTTGTGATCTACATCACCAATATTGCTGCTTTCAGTAGCATTTATTGAGTTCTACTGAGGAGGAGAATAAGCAGATGGTCAAAAAGGTTTCATCCAGTCACACTTAGAAGTAGGTTATGTTTCTGAATTGAATCCCTTTATCAGAGAACCTTAACCCAGCAATGCTCCTCCATCCATTTCGGTAAATTCAGGAGATGATTCACCTTCAAGCTTAAATAGAGCAGTTTAATAATAACTAACCTGTAGCTGTCCCAGAAATAAACTGTCCCTCTTATCTCGCCTTCTCTTACTGAGGTTTCATCATCTGCACCTAAATTAATCCAAATGCAATTTAAACAGTTGTCTATCATCGCTCAACCACCGTTTCTCATGCCTCGTCGATGGTTATTTGTCCAGTTTGCTCTGGTTGATTGCAGCTGCAAGGGAAAAAAAATCTGATGCAAAAGTATGCTCGTTGGAAAATACTTTGGAAGACGCTGGGTTCTTGGCAGCTTTGTGTATTAGGCTAGACATGAGAGAAAAGAAAGCTTAAAAGAGACTACCACAGCACAGTCTGTATTTAAAACACATTTGAAGTCCACTTCCCACAATCCACTGTGTGGAATTCCCTTCTTGGCAAATGTGAGTATTGTATCTCATAAATTCAGCATGAGAAAGAGAGAGAGAGAGAGAGAGAGAGAGAGAGAGCAGGGATGGGAAAAAGAAAAGGAGGGAGAGGAAAATGTCTGTATTTACATTAAAAAGAGATTTCAGAGTAGAGCTGTGGTCCCAAGCATATTAGATATGTTATATAGCTCTCTCACAAAATAATTTCCTCAGGACAGCTTTAGCGAACTGGACGGTCAGTTTTATTGTCCAACAGTTGGCTCGACTGAACGCTGGCAGACGAAGAAGACAATGTAATTAGCCATCATTTTACTATCACGTCTGACCACAGGAAGCCTAATTGTTTCTGCTTACAGCAGGTCGAGGGGAGAAACCGATGCTCGTTTGTTACAGCCCTCCATTAACATGGGGTTAAATGGAGGAAAAAAATCTATTACCACCCCCTCCTATAAAAAATCTATATGAATTACATTTATGCAAATGAGGGCAGCGTGTTTGTCGCCTTGAATGGTAATTAGAATCTTTATGAGATGAGTATGATAAGAGGTATGTTTAGCAAATGTAATAATATGCTGATTTCAAAAAAATCTCCTTAAAGACTCTTAACCCCCGTGTTACATGTGAAAGAGTCTAATCCGATGCAATTACACAGGATGAGATGCACATTAGCCGACTCCTCCCTTAAACATGTCTGAGAAATCAAACACAGATGGTTGCAGGCTCCAAACAGACCACTGCGCACTGCCAACTGACATAGATTTCGTAGTAGATCACAGGTTTTGTAAATTTAATCTCCACACAACAGCCCACACACGAACACGTGTGTAATATTATGAAAATCAGCAGCAGGATGTATTTGTTTTGTGAGGCCAGTCGCCCATATCACAGCTCATTGCTTTTCCTAACTGCCTTTATATCTAGGATGCAGGTGCTCTACCTCATTGTTGTCGTATGCTTGTGTATTCAGGGATTCTTCATACTTGTATAATGTATTTACAGTATGCAGCTTGTGTTTGGGATTCAACCGTAGAACATCTGCTGCTTGACTCAACTCGAGCTTCACTTACTGGTTTTGTGCCGGTGTTTCAACCTCATTCACCTGTTGGTCCTCATCAGCTGGTGAAGATCCTCCTACACGGAGCAGAACATCTCGTTAGTGAAGAGGAGGGTGGAGGCAGGGAACAAAATGTTTCAGCGTCATATTACAATCCATAGTTATTTTTCTGTTCTTTTTAAAATTGAACACCAAAAATGATTTAACACACGTCCCCAGACGATCCAGCTGGACAAAACTTTTAAATTTGCAGTGATTGTTGATAACGATGTATTACTGTAACCATGACAACGCAGGTGCTCTAACCCTTAAAGTTATATTTTAAGTAAAACCGTGATTTCCCTCTGACCGAAGCAAACCATGATGGTGCCACAACCTTAGGCGTGCACTTCTTACTGTAACCATGACAACACAGGCCCAGTACGCCTGCAGCTATGAGGGTGTTTGTCAGGACAGAGTAAGGACCAGCTGCCTATATGTTCCCTTAGGTTTGAGGACGTGTGCAAAATGTCAGCAGACCGTGAACAGCCCCTTGAAGCAACGATAAGATGCTTTGTGCCTAGTTTCCACAGTTTGCATGAAATATTTTGCCCCTTCAGTCATAATGCTGTCAGATATGAGCACACAGGCCTTTAGATAAAGAAAGACGACCTGAGAGATCAAATCCATTTACACTACAACTATGGGACTTCACTTTAAAAGACGGGGTGGTGGGGGTCATGGTGTCAGACCCCTGGTTGGGCCATTTTCTCCACTGTTGACTGAGAAGGAATGTAAGATGTTTGCTCTCATGCAAACAAACCTGAGCACTTTTAATACTGGGGGGTGTGAGGGGGTGGGACAAAAGCTTTAAGCCTGATACTTTCTCCTTTAGGCGGCACACTGGACTGCAGTGTTTGCAGCACTTTCAGATCACTTCAGCTCCATAAGGACGGCTGTGCTGCAGCTGAAGCATAGCCTATGTGATTGGAAGAGCTATCTGGAGAAGCGTTTATGCTAGTGGGAGAATATTGTTAGCCGCAGCCTTGCTAGCGCCAAATCCTTTATTTAGCCTTTTGTTTCATTTGGTCTCTGCAGTCCTAGATAAGCTGGATGTGTGAGCTAAGCACAGAATAACCCTCTCAGCCATGACATGCTGCAAGCAGTGTCCAAATCTGGACAATGATGGTGTGGTGGGCGAGCGAGCTGTGATTGGAGGGCAGAATGCTGAAGCACTGAGGGTTGGATGGACAAAGATGTAAAGGAAAAATAACTGTGAAATATGAAGCAACTGTAATCCAACTGAGTGAAGTTTTTTTTATAGAACGCTGCCTTAATCAGGGAAATCTTAGCAGAGACATGCAGCTGAGGATGAGGTTTTGCAGTTTAAAAGATACCCATTATAGCTTAAAGCAAATCCACACTCAGGGATCGTCTCTCGACTTAAGATACGTTTGCAGATTTGCTTTGGGTGCTTGAATTGATCGTGCTGACAGCTCTGCAGCACAACATTTTTACAACAATGTGCACTTTCATTGATTGAAATCTCAGTGGCTCTACAGCAATCTCAGCACGTCCATCTTTCAGTGACTTCTAGCTTTCAGCAGTGGCAAAAACTTTGGGTAAACTGATAAAAGATTATTTCCCAAGAGATAAAACGACAAGAATCAATCAGAGAACTGAAGAATCTGCTCAGTTCCTGTCAGATGACGAGGGTCTAAGTTTGTGCTGCATATAGAATAAAAACTTCTCTATAGTCTGAAAGCACCCTGAAATCCTCCAGCCCCTTCCACAAACGTCTTTATAACATCAGTGGCAGCGACAGAGAAGAGCTCGACTGATTCAAGCTTTGGGACCTAGATGGACAAGTCTTGGCCTCAGGTCACCAGCTCCATTTTTTTCATTTGGCGCACATATCTTAGCCAGTC
Organism: Ctenopoma multispine; assembly: GCA_034779795.1. Lineage (NCBI taxonomy): Eukaryota > Metazoa > Chordata > Actinopteri > Anabantiformes > Anabantidae > Ctenopoma > Ctenopoma multispine. The sequence goes on along the minus strand of JAUYWH010000009.1, from coordinate 20,095,714 downwards.
TCTGGTCTTTATTTTCCATTAGGAAGAGAAATGCCTGTGCAAGAGAAGGGGAAGCCAAGAGAGAGAGAAGCCAACACACACACACACACACACACACACACACACACACACACACACAGATACACACACACACACACAGTGAGAGGGAAAGGAGGAGAACAGAAACACTGAAGACAAAATGGCTTTCGCTCGCACAGCAGTAGAAGGCCAGAGGTCTCTTATTTTTTCCCCTCATTCTGTTCTCTCTTCATTTCTAGCCTCCTTTCATCTCCTCTGTGAGGCATATGGTTGTGCACCGTGCTTTCAAATCACATAAAAAAGGTGTTTAAACATGTTCCACAAGTCCCTGTGAAAAGCTTGTTTTGTAGCACGGTATGCAAATCTACATAAACGCAGATCAATGCAACAACAAGTTGTTTCAGGAGCACACAGAGCCAGTGACTACACATCAGGTTACACCAACGCACAAACACGCAAACAAATAAACTGTAGGTGGCAATTATGAAATGGAAAAAAAAACCTCATTCTAGTTATGAGGTCTGCATGGATGTGTGTGCGTTTAACTCATTTTTGTGTATATGTTTGCGCCGTGCAGGGCCGTCAGCGTGCACTGACAGTGATGAATACGCATTATTAAACAGGAGACACAGGCCTGGCGGTGTCATTAATCTTCATCCCTACTAGCACCGTCACAGAATTCACTCTGTCCGCCCTACCCAACATCTACACATCTCATTGTCAACATCACAAAAGAAGCAAGAACTGGTTGTTCAGGTTCTGATAGGGTTTCAGCTCTTTACCCAAAAGGGACCATCTGTGGTGGTCAGAGTGAGGAACAAGGGGCGATTAACATCCAGTAGCATCAGATGACTGATGGGACAAAGAGAGGATGACATCTCGTCTGGTGGCTCAGAATTAATCACACACTGCTCAGGGTTGATCCACAAGTCTATTGTAGCAAATGAACTGGCTGTGAAAACTGAACCGGCACGAGGGGTCTCGCTGACAGCGAGTGTCGCACTGCGGCTTCTGATGTTACACTTAAAAAGGAGGATAAAGATGTTCCTGTCTGGCTGCTTCTCACCTGGAAGTAAAAACTGGAATGAATACAATGAGGTTGGAGAAAAAAACGACGAATCACCAAATAGTCCTCTTATCAGCACCTCAAGTCACCAGGTGGGAGGAAGAGAGGAAATAATGGGATCCCGGCTGGATCCTTCAGTGGTCAGCCTGCTAAAACTGCACACATAAAAACATAACGTGTGCACATATTCTATAATTTGTCTTTAAAAAATAACACGTTCTAAACATCACAAGATCAATTATTAAAACTGGCAGGAGAATATTCTTACAACAGGACTGAAACTGTTATTCGTGTTGCTTCACCTCAAAGACGTCACGTGAATGTTTGCCGCTCGTCTCGTCTCCATTTTCTCCGCTGCCTTTGTTATTTCCATATTTTGTATGAAAGTTGTATGAAAAAATTAAAGTGAAAGTATAAAATACCATTTTTATGATGGTTATTAAATCTTCAGTTCAGTTAGTAAGAATCTGTCAATATTTCAAAACATAATCTGTTTCCTCTGTGCCAGAGCTCCATCTAAAAACCATTAAAAACACATCAGTGAGTCGTACAAGCCCTGATACATCTCAGTACCCCGAGCATCAGCAGTGTAGATTATCTAGTCACATCAAATATGTAATAAAAATACTGTGGTCCTAGCATTTGGTAAAAGGTGCAGATTCCAACTGTTCTAAACCTAAAGAGAACATTGATTTCCAAACCAACTGTACCACTCTCACACTCTATATGCACATAATCATTACTTTCAGCACCTCTACCAGATGGTCTCCCAGTGTGGCACCTCCCTCCACAGGTGGTGGTACTTTCCCCTTCATTCACCTATCTCCTCTGCCCTATATGATCACACGACATCTGGTTCCATCGTACACCGTGTGAATCACTTCAGTTTCTTTATATAATCACAACAGAATTATCTCGAAGCACTTCACATGATAAGGTCAAAATCTTATACAGAGAGAAACCCAACAATGCCCCTTAAGCAAGAACTGGGCGACAGTGGAGAGAAAAACCAAACCAGCAGAACCAGGCTCAGGGTGGGCGGCCATCGGCCAACAGACAGAACATGATCAGGTAGAATACCAGCAGCTTCCTCGTCCAACCAGCTAAAAGGACCTGGACCACACAGCTACCTCCTCTAATGAGGAGGACCTGGAAGAACGTAGCCACACAGCTAATGCAAAAATGACAAAATTGTTCGTATAAACTCTCCGTCTTCTGCTGCTAGGCACTAGGACGCTTTAATGTCTCTACATTTTCTCTGCACTACTGTCAACACTATAAATGACTGTTCATTTGCCGTCTTTGTTAATTAAAATGATTGAGTCTAATCCGGGCAATCGTTATTCTGGATATGTAATTGCGTAGTTGCCATGTCATCCATTTCAACAGGCCTGACAACATCATCAAATTCCAATCCTGGAAACATTTAAGAATCATTAGACGTCAGGTCTTTCACTCATGCACAGCACACTTTCCACATCAGCTGCATTCCTACTGCTACTCATGAAGAGTAGTTTAGCATTCAGACAAAGTAGTTGCTGAATCTTGTTTGTGGACTGTGTGTAGAGCTGACAAATAAAACAAAGTTCAGTTCCCTGACATGTATAAATCATTTTTCGCTCACCTCCTGTTCATTAAAGACAGCTGGAAGAAAGTTTCTTCATTCGCAGAGGACAGCAGCTGCAGGGAGAGTGATGTCAGTCATTGTATAGAGAAGCCAAAAGCACAAAAGACACGTATGTTTAGAATCTGGAGAAATGTTATTATATAGAAATGATTATTTTTGGTTGTTTGCGTTTCAAATAGCAGAAAAAACATGTTTGACCTTGTAGACATGAACTCAGCACAGAGGTGTAGCTGTGATTGAATAAATAAGGCAGCAGGTGGGGAGATGATGATGATGATGATGATCTCCTTATATTCCCTGAATCCCTCATTCCTCACCCCAGGTGCTGCTCACTACCTGCATCAGGTATGTTGAGTCAATAAATTGGAAGATACCAGTTCACCCTGTCTTTATTTCCACCCACACCTGAGATGGTATCTTCCAGCTTCTGACTGGCACACAGTGAGTGATGAGTCCAATCCTTTATTCTGGTTCTGTAAAGTCCACTAAGCCTGCCCTACTACAGCATGTGTAAATGTCTGCCGCACCTGAGAGACCCCTGTCCTCCCAGAGACCTGCTGTCTGTGCAGTGATCTGCAGCTTTCTCCTCTTCATTAATAATCACAAAACAATATTGATACAACCTAAGTTCAGTTGATGGAAGCTCTTACTGTACATTTGCCATATAAAACACAGAGTCTCCAAGCTGCTGGCAAAAACCCAGAAGCTGCTTCTCACCAAAGATGGAAAGAGAATAGAATGAAGTTTTAAAGTGTCCTGCCAACTACATCGTCCTCGGCACTGATTGGAGATGAGCCTCGTGCGAGATGATTGGTTGTGATTCTGTGTCCGTGAACAGCAGACCGTCTTTCTTGAGAAGCCCAAGTGGTCTGAAGTGATGTGGTCATCCTAGAGCGTGAAGCTCGCCAATAATGTGACTCACGTACGTACGTCTCATCTTTGCTTTCAGATCAGTGTTCCTGCAGGATAACTCACAGAAAAGCCAATCCAATCCCACTGGAAGCCAGCTTGGGAACCTGCCAGCATCAGCCGGCTCAGTGTCCGGACACTGGAGGCATGAAATCCAGGAAGAGGAGTTTCATGCTTCAGTGGGGCTAAGCAGTGGAGAGCGGGTCATGTTGGAGTCATTTCATGGAGCATTTGACGGTGGGAAGTTGGAATGCTGTTGGAGTCGGCGCTTGTAGGATTTGGAGCTCTTGGAAGTACTTTTTCATGGTCCTGTACAGACTTAATGGAGGGCTGTGTTTGTGTTTGCTGATTTACACAGTTTATTAGTATTGTAATGTTTCTTTTGGGCTTCATTTTGTCCTCTGTGGAAGATGGGTTGTGGTTATTTTGGGCCACCCTGCAGTGTTCCAGCTAATTGTTTTGCTTTTCCTTCTGTCTCCCATCCTTCATTTGTTTTCCCTCATCCCAAACTTTACCGAAGCAGAAAAGACGGCTCCAGCTTAAATGAATGAATACACTGAACTGACCCAGAATAGATACAGCTTTGAAATCAGGAAATGACAACTGCTTAGCAGGCCTTTCTCCTTCTCACCGCCTTTAGTGTCACGTTTGAGATGGAAAACAGATGTGAAATGAAATGAAATTATTTTTTTTTATAGTTTAACACAGCCAGGAAACTGAGGAGGGAAATTATAGGAAGTAAAAGTCTGATAATAAGAACAGAGGAATGTGACCGACTTGCACTTAAGTTAATAACTGTTCCACAGTTTAACAGTAGGATCTCATCTCAGTGCATCTACACATTCCTAACAAGTGGAAACCTGGTTAAATCTGGACAATTTCCTCCTTTACTTTCCTTTACTTTCTTCCATCTTGATTTACAGTGCCATGTCTTCCCTTCCCTTTGTTCAACTTCTCCAACTTCCTCTCCAAATTCCAGAAGGTTCATCTGTGAGAGCTCCCTCCCCAAAGAAGAAAAAAACACACCAAGTGAGCAGAAACAGGTGTCACCTCTGAATAGGAGCTTATCAGACCTCCCAGTAAGCTCAACAGCTAAACCGCCCCTGTGCGAGGTGAGCGTGACATTAAACGAAATAACAGGCTTCGTTAATGGCGACACGGTGCATGAATGGGGGCGATGGCTATAAAATAAAGGGTTTAGCAGCCATTTGTTGTGGCTGTCTGTTGACAGAGCGGGCTGCGGATGAAATGATCCGTGACATTGCTCCAGGGGTGACGTGGAGCGCATTAAAATGTTGCAGTGCTGCTAAAAAGAGAATGAGAGATAATACACGAGGTAAAGTTTACTGGCCTCAGGAGCAGGATGCTGCTGGTTCTGCAATATACAGTATATGTGTGTGTGTCGCTGTGTTGTTATGTGAGCTCGGTTATAAAAAAAAAAAAAGAAGTACATTATGTTTTAAGATCAACTTAATAAATGTATCTTGAATCTGGAGTGTGCCACTAAAATAGTTTCAGGGGTTTAAAAAGAATCAAATAATTAACACAAACAGAAACTATAATTTTAATTTAAATGATGAATTAAAACTGAGAGGAAAGACCAACGTTACTGCTGTAATTCTGTGGGTTTAACTTCATTTGTCTTTAAAAGGGAAAATCTCAAAATAGAAAGCAGCTAACAAACTAATTGTGGTGATGAGATTTGATAGCTAGCACATCTCGCAGTTACATTTTAAAATTAAATTATTCTATAATAATATTTATTAGAACTATTCATTAAAACCAGGATTTAAATGACTAACGCTAATTTAGTCTTCACAATTAATTTTTAATTTATACTTTTATGAAGTAGAATGAAAGTGAAACTGATTAACTTAAAGGTAAAGTGGCACACTTTGGACTCCATACATGCAGGATGTTACTGTTTATATTTAGTTGTATTCAAGGTTTTTTTTTAAATGCACAGCATCATGTTCCACAGGCATTAAAAAAATCTGGCCAAGTGTCATGAGCCTGATGTTGCAATAGAAGCTTTTATGCCGAAACACATTAGCTTGATGTTTGCTGTTAATGAAGATATGATTTAATTGAGGTTAATTCTTGGACTGGAGAGCTGCCATTCCCGTCTTTCAAGGATGTTCTTGGATCTCATTGTGCAGCTTTTGGCAGAGAACTGAACCAAATGAAGGTTGAAGGAGGAGAATCACCTCTTAGAGGGTTTTTATTTGGAAGAAATCAGAGTTTTCTTTCCAAACAAGGATTACCCGTGAACCTCCCAGCAAGGTACCGGAAGCGGAAGAGAACAGTACAGGACTGCAGCTGCACTTCGTAAGAGAAACAATTCCTTAATTAACGGAACGGCTCCATGCACACATTGCACAAGAAAACTAATCTGGTCATTGATAACATTCATAAGAAACAATTAAATACATATTTTGTTTCGCTGTATTACCTCACACAGAGAACATACTGAAACACAGAGGAATGTGTGAGTTCAGAAAATTCAACTCGAACAAAAATGACTTGATCTAAGACATATGAAGGGATGGCATCAATAAAAGAGAATAAACTAAATGTTCTGATTTATTATCTACAGAAACTACAGGAATCCTGTTTGTTCCTGTGAGGGACTGATGCTGCAACTGATTCCTGGGAATAAAAAAACTAAAACCCCACAGTACTCAAGCCTACAAGTTAAGTTCCCCTTTTCCTCCTTGGAACCTATGAACGTGTGAAAATAATTCAGGTCTGGATGCACCTGTCTGTTCCTCACATTTCTGCGTTCTGACTGTTCTGACATCAACTGCAATAAACCTGAAAAGTGCATGTTTCATATTTCAGCTATATTTATACAAGTGTGGAGCGGACTGAGGCGACTGAAACAGCTTCCCGTGTTCCTGCAAATCCACACTTTTGTGTGCCAAATCTCCTCACTAATGCAAACCTGGTTGTGTGTGTGTGTGTGGGGGGGGGGGGACTTAAAGCATATGATCTTTTTGTGACTTGAGACTTCAACAAGGACAAAATAAAATTCCCACTCTGATCTGAAGTCGACCACAGCGCGGTGACATGACGTCTGAATCTCACACTGTGCAGCTCATGAAGAGAAGGACAGAATGAGGTGGAGGGATTTCACTGCTTGTGCTGCTTTTTCCACTGTTTTCGTATCCGAGTTTCTCCCGACACGGAGCTGGCTGGATTAAGTAGCAGTAATGGTATTTGGTTAGGACGTCACCTTTGACCTTCAGAAACAAAACAGTAGCAGGGAGCTGCTCAGCAGGTTCCCCGTGAGGAACAATAAGGCTGGACTTAATAACACTACCTCAGGCTGGCTGCACAGAGAAAGTGTGTTGTTGCACTTTGAGTTACGTGTGTAGATCAGCTGCTCACTCATTTCCCCACAGGAATTAATGATGAGAGATAACATCGTCTGTTAGCTCTTTTCCGTCTGTCAAAGTGTGTTGGGTCTCAGAAGAAGACATCAGCAAGCAGAACCTGACAGATCTGACGTCTGACAGCAGAATCCTTCCCGCTTAATTGAAGGCTCGTCTGGTCGTGGTTGAAAGCCGGGGCCGAGGAGATTAAAGGTAGAGGCAGGTTGTAAACAGAGTGGAACAGCCTTCCGTTTTTATTTTAAATTTGATATGTACAGGAAAAGTGGCTGCATACATTTCTTAATATATCATGTAAAAGTTTTCTGAAAAAACTAAACAATTGCACATCATCTTCCATTTTTGTTCTTTCTATATTTTAAAACACATCATGGTACAGCATGGTTGAATGCAATGTGAAACGGGATACAATTACACTGATACGTGTTGGCTCTTAAGAAAAAAATAAAATAAAAAAGGTTCAGAAAGGAGTACCCCAAAAAACGAATTTTATATGTTATTAAAAACGTTAAAAAAACACACTGCAGTTTGTGTGCTAACAAATCACATCGTGTCCCTCTTTGTGTAAAATATTCTGCTATTGTCTTAGGCACTTATCAACATTAGACCCCATAACTGGACAAGGTGAACAGCAAAAGCCCCACAGTTAGAGCACGGGTCAAATACATCCTTCGAACTCTGCTAAACGCACGAGTGTTCACAGCATGTCGTGCTGGCCGCTACAACCAAACACTTTCTTTTCGTAAAAACCACTGAGAGCACGGTTTCCTTTCAGGCTCCTCTGCACAGTTTCTATCTTATTTGGTAACAGGTTTCATCGGCCACACTGTAGAGGAGGTATAACAACACACCCGCCGGCACAGGGGCCTCGGTGGTTCTGTGTTGTTACACCCATACATGTAGATAACGCAGCAGAGGATTTTTATCTTAGCTTAAAGCAGAGAAGTAGCGTCAGCTTTCCTCAGGTTAAAATACAGGTTTATACACTGGAATAATTCTTCATCTTAATACTTATGTTTCCCACCAAAGGTCTTCATTAAACAACAGCATGTCATTCATCTTCACTCTGCGTATGGAGCGAGTGTAGGAGTGAAGGGTACTTATGAACTGCCCGCTTGTTTTCCACAGCTTGATGACCTCCGCTCGCTCTCATTTGTTCACTTGCAGGCAGAGACGATCACCTGACAAACATGTCGGAGAAGCGAAGGTTCTCACTAAGAGGGTCAGTCGCCACCTACTGCAGCAATTAACAGTGTTCAGCTGGTGGCTGAGGCAGTGATTTTTAAACATGTGTCATCAACACCCAAGGTCTTTCTGACCTACAACTACAGCAGCTGGTTCCACTGATTAGTTCCTCCTCAAAAAAAAAACGAAAATACCAATCAGCGGCTGCAGACTTTGATTGGAATGAAAATGTAAATTTCCTCAGATCATAATGACACCGGCAGCAAGCAGTGGGATGGCGTGATTCCTAATCAGAACTTCACTGGTTTAAAGGGGGGGGGTTCATTCAAGTTACAAAAAAAGCATTTTTACTTAGTTCTGGTTGAATTTGTCCACATTTAGAGATTTCTCAGAGATGCACTGCATCGTATGATTGGACGTGACCCTCTCTAATGGCGTTTTCACACTTATCCCATTTCGTGCGGTTGAATCGAACACTGGTTCATTTTCATTGTTTGTCTGAGCAGGTCTAAACACAGCTACTGCACTCGAGCGTAGACCAAAACAACCACAGCGAGACCCTTTGCTGGATGTGGCCAGTAAAGAAAAGGCAGCACGTCGTCTTCTCTTCGTTGCATCTTCCCTCAGACTCATAGGTTCTTCTTCTTGTCTTTATTTTCTTGTTCCCTCCCTGGATCCATTTAACAGATAGATAACCATTTGTCCTGTGGCTTACAGTGTGGATGCATTTAGGTTTGGTTGGATTTTTCAGTGTGTGAAGAGAAACTGAAGCAAAGTGAAAACAGAGCCAGATTACAAAGGGGTCCACTGATTCAGCAACAAACTATAGGTCTGAAAACCCCCTAAGCTACAAACAAAGTTTTTAATAAACTGTGTAAACCAGCTGTCTTGTTAGCAACATGCTACGGCTGCATGTACCAACACACTGAACAGTTTTCATTCAAAAGATGGAAAGGTTCATTGCTGCAGACATCACAAAGATTTATTTTCCTGCATTACCTGAGGTGAGCCAGAAATGATGTCTAATTTTGTAATTTAATTCATCTTACCCTTTCAAAGCAACACATCACCACTACCTGCTCCCTGTTTCTGAATCTCTCAGAGTGTCAGCTAAATGCTTAAAAGGGTAAAAATACAGAAAGCAATTACACCAAATGAAAGCAATTAACTCCTGAGAACAATTTTGCCTTTTGTCAAAAATGGTAGAAAAGCTCCAGCTAATCTCACTCTGGGAGGCTCATTGTCTCTTTTCTCATCTTTATTCTGGCTCTTTTTTTTGCCTTTATTCCTCTTTATGTCAGAAGCGGGGCCCTCTGTATGTGCCTCTGGTGGCAGGCATTCTTTGGCTCTTGCAGGCAGCAGGTGGCTTGTGATGAAAAATTCAGTGCAGAGCCTGACTCTGGAGATGAGGAGGAGGGTGGCGGTGGGTAGGGAGGAAGAGGAGGGGTGAGATGAGAGGAAGGTGGGAGATGAGCAGGGAGCGGTGAGCAGAGGGGAGGAGGATCAAGGCGGGAGGTGCTGAGGTAGAAGAAAGGAGCGTAATGAACAGAGAGGCGACGAGAACAACGAGAGGACGATGGAAGCCAGAGCTCCAGACAGACAGGCAGGCGGGCCAGCGAGTCAAGCCCAGAGCGGTGCATGGCGGCCAGGCAGAGGATCAGAGCTGTCTACCCTCTCTGCCTGAGTCTCCTCCATGGAGATAACACATGATATGAATTATTCATGTGGGGAGGGGGGTTTTTATTAATAAAACACACACACTGTGCACTGCTCCTTTTATAGACTTTGCCTGGTTCTTTCTGCTCCCTGGGGCACTGAAGTGAGGAGAAGTCACTGGACAAAGAGAAAACTGAATGAGAGAGACCAGCACCATCGCTGGACTGATTTGTGACGGGTGCGTCACTCTGTAAAGCCACGACACCCAAACTTTATGGTGAAACATGTACCTTATCACATGCCCACGCACTAACCCACAGAGAAACCGAACGCCTCCCCCGTGGGCTCAGAACGACGCCCACTCTCTCGCCTGTCTGCCCATTCGATTGTCAGCACATGGCTGGTGCCAGATGATGAATCAGTCCTGGACGACTGTGAACAAGCATGGTGTTTGTGAAAGCAGAGAAGGCACTGAGCATCTCCCGTCTGTAGCAGCGCGAGTGACTGACTGTAATCAGCACAGCGAGAGATTGAACACAAACACCCACACACTGAGTACACTTCACAACTGTTTGCCTCTAAGATCACGGCTAAGCTATAAGACCTCTAAGTTTGTCCTTTGTCAAGATTTGTAGGATCCACTTTTGCTGTTTTATCAAAATCGTCCCCTTCACTCCTGCATCAAAAGTTCTCAACACAGTCTCTTCAAGTCCAACATGCTCCTCAAGAATAAAAAAGTCTTCCTTTTTCTGAACCCAATCTATTAAGCCTCGCTAACTGCGAAGGTGAAGGTGGCACGTCTTGGCGGTACGGACCCTTGGGAGATGCCGGATCCTTCAAGTGTCCTGTTGAGTACGCCTCGTAGCTGCTGTTACCAACGTTCTCCTGCATTAGCTTCCCTTTGGCTTCCTGTTCTCTGCGCCGTTGCTCCTGCCTCAAGAGCTCCTGAGCCTCCAGAAGGACTCTGGCATTGACGCCACCGCCGCCACCCGGATAGCCATTCCTGGACCCTTGGTAACTGGAGTACCTCGGATTGTCCTTAGCTGTCTGGAAGCCCTCGCCGGGCGGGTGCGCCTTTTCCCAGGAGTCCTGGGAGATGGTGCTGGGGTTTTTCCTGGGTTGCCTGGTACAGAAAAGAGAATAAAAGACAACAGTAATGGGACATATGGATGTTTTCATTGCCATAATCCTAAAAGGGACATTAATGATTTATTTCTCCTTTTTAATTCTAGGCTGATTCTCATGGTCTTTTCACATGCAAACTCATCTGATACCAAGCAAACAGTGTGTGCTGACGACGTCTGATGTGGTTCACAGCTCTGGAAATATCCAGCGATTGAACCCTGTATTTAAGACATACTAAAGAGTCACAACGTAAAACTGGTCCAGGCATCTGCAGGTTAAAACCCTAACAGAAATCATTTTTGTCACATACAGACATTATTTATTATAATAATGCTAGTTACGTGGTAGCCAAGACATCATATTCAATAAAAGAGAGGCACCATTACAGTCTCACACACTGCCTCAGAGCAAGCATTAGCACACGGTAACAACAGACAGGGATGCTAACCATGTCAAAGTCCCCTCCGAGCCCATTAGACAGGCAGAAACAACCATAAGATCAGACAGACAGTAACAGCAGTTGGTAGAATGAGGCGACCATCTTGTCCTCAGTGGATTTATCCAAGCTGATATTTGACACTTTGACAAAAGGGTCTTAAAGGCACGGTTGGTTGCCACACTTCTGGGAGGCTGCCCTGTCCTTTACCAGAAAGACTGGGAGGAGAGAAAAGAAATCCAGATGTCTGACATCACCTCTCATTTCTGCTTGGCTAACTCTCTTTGTGGCAGCTCTGCCTCTGTGTGTGCGAGTCTGTGTGAGCCCATACGACATGCATGACTGTCCCGCGCCCTGCAGCTCCACCCGTTTGTCTCGGGGGCTAGGCAAAACGAGTCCAGAGGCAGAGAAGACACACAAAAACATCAATGGGCTTTTGACACTGAGCCATGCATAATTAGCAGGTTTGTCAGCCAGCTGTGAAAGAAATCGTATTATTCCTGTGTTTGGATTTGAATAGGAAGAGGAAGAGGAGACAAAAAACCCTTAATGAGAATAGAAAAGACCTCTGTTTTTATTCAACAGAGATTGAATGCAATTGGGAATGGATACGCTTCTCGATCGGTGAGATAGGAGAAGATAGCCCAGGTTTATTCTTGCACACGGTTGAGTGATTCCAATTTTCAGAGACAGGCATCCCCGGCATCTGATTTCATTTCGTATGTTGACAAAAGAGGCCAAAGCCGCTCTGCGTCTCTGCTGAGAAATGCAAACCAGATCGCTCTCTCCGTCTGATGCCGTGCCAATGGGGAGCACGTACATGTGTGGTAAATACAGAAAGATGTATACTGTTCTGTATTCTGTGCACGCACACACGTGAAGCGTGACAGACAATTAAAAGAAGGAAAAGGGTGAAAGGTGTCAGACGGAGATTGGAAGAAAAAAGGTTGACTTTGAGAGAGGTTGTAACGCAGGGGAGCTGCTGTAAACATGGCAGTGACACACATGCAGCATGCAGGCACACACTGCAGCTGTTGCAGGCAGCCTCTGATCTCTGATAATGGCATTACTTTGGCTCGGAGATCAATGGTGCTAGTCTGTGATGAATATGAGGGCCCTTCATTTGCCATCATTGTTTCAGATGGAAGTGGCTTATTCTCACTCAGAGCTGCTTGTTCAGAGAAGGGTCTATCCCAGAAGAGAAGTGACCTTTTGTATCATCACATCTCTACTCACAACCTCACGAAGTCTGCCCTGTACGGACAACGCCGCACACGCATTCGAATCCGCATACGAAGGCTGTGACCCAGTAAACGCACCCCGTTTACTCCGCCTCAGCCTCTGACTTCACACGATGGTATGCTCTAAGTCAAACAATAGTTAGTGTTCTCGAGATAATGCAGACGGGTTTATCCAAACAGAACGGTTTCTTAATGGAACTGGTGGAAACAAGGAGGGACGTGGCCACGGGATGTTGTTTCTGACTGCTGGAGCAAGACGGCAGTTCATTAATCTTTCAGCAAAGCCGCCTGTAATATTTATCAAGGAAGGGATTTATGTCGATAACAGCGGATTAGAGTATAAAGTAACAGAGGACGACGTTTTTAATGTTGTATATGTAGGGTAAGTGCCAGTTGATGATGTGCAGTGGTTTGACCTTGTGGAGAGTTTGAATGTCTAATTATAGACTGCTTAGGGAAACATAAGAATAACTCTGAATAACATTTCCTCTTGGACGGTTCATATGTGAAGTGTCTCAAAAATATATTCTTTAAATTGTTCATACCAGTGTGTTTGATGAGTGTTGGCTCATATACAGAACTTGACATCTCCACTGACGTTTGAATGCAGGCCTGGTATCTGAACATATTTAGAAGAAGTCTGTTTTTGGTGTTGTCATGGTTTGTAATTGTATCGTTAAAACATTTGCTGTACTGATGATGGTCATTTAACCTCCTTTAATGTAACTTTAAGAATTATTTCCATGGAGTTGCTGTTCACCGTGATATAATTCACCTCAAGCAAGTTTCAAGAGTTTTTTAACACATTTTCAGATCATGGGGAAAATGATATCTGGATAAAACTGACATACAATATCTGAAAAAAGACTGGCCCCCACCAACCTGCCCAGTGTTTCCTCTGTTTGTGTCTGTTGTTGCCTGCTGGTCTTTATATAAATTAAGCTGAACTGAATTGAATATGTTCAATATGTTCAAAGCAATGTTGTACCCAGTCACAAACTATCTGACACATTAGCACACAGTTACAGCTGCTGCCATTTTGACTGGTGCTTCTGGAAGATATTTAA
>JAUYWH010000009.1:20056283-20072043 GCA_034779795.1 Ctenopoma multispine | reverse complement strand
CCCCCCCCCCCCCCCCCCAGAACGAGGCCCGACAGCCTCTGACAAAGAGAGAGCAGCTGGGGGAGCCTTTCTCCGCTGTGAAAAATGAACTCAGATGCTGAAGATGATAATCCAGGTCTATTGATCGAAGGCTCACGGACAGCTAGTAGCGAGACTGATGCTCTTGCTAACTGGGGACAGCGGCTAACTCTCCGTCTGTGAGCTGCTGCATGGCAGAGTCCCTGTTATCGACTGCTGCACAGATCTGCCTGCTTCAACAAAAAAAGAGTTCAGATGTGGAAAACATGTTACTGCTCATTAGCAACAAATGAAGAGTACACAGATCTTTACTTGGGAGATTTTGTATAGATATCAAAAGAGAAATGATTTATTTCAAGAGAGATTGAAGTTTAATATTTGTTCTTTATGTATGTTGATGTTTGGTGTAAATCTAAATCTAAAGTCCAGAACAGTGCAGTGTACTTATGTCCAGCAGACTCTTACAACAAAACAGAGCATCATAAACAGATAAAACAAGGTTCTCCAGTCTGCAAAGGGATAACAGTTTGTTTGGTAATTTAGACTCAGGATTACGTTTATTTCATATTTCACTGGGCTTTATATGATGATTTACTACATGCACAGTTTATATAAAGTGTCTCTGCTGACTTCCTCTGGCAGGGCGCTTATATAAAGATTGTGCTTTGAGAAGTTAGCAGTAGTTTTAACCTGTCGAGCTTCAGAGAGGAGAACAAGTTTAATTCTTGCAAATCAATGTTTTATGTAATAACTTTGTTGTTTTGACCAATGTTTCACCACTGCGGCCGTAGAATTCGTGTCTCATAAAGCAGCGTGGGTTGGACACTTGCATATTCATGGCACTAAATCAAATACAGTAATTAGACCAAAAAACAAAACATTTTAAATATTACAGTAAGACGCCAGATGCTCTGGTTTACATTTAATTTCCAGATCTCTGTCACTTTGATGATGCTATCTGATTCCTAGAATATACTGTATAGGGCTCAGCTGGTGTTGCAGAGTAAGAACGCGTTCAGTGACCTTCCTTGGATGCATAATGGTTAAAAAAGGATTAACTGCTCACAGCTGCAGTGGTGTCGGTCTGCTGTTTGATGCAATGAAGAGATTAGAAAGTCAGAGAGGCCAATGTGTCTGCAGCCATTTAGGCTCATTAACCCGATCTCGCCTTTCCTCTGGATTACATGGGATTAGCCATGAAACACTGATAGACCTAAATTGATCTGAACAAACATGGTAATTAGACGCCAATCGATACAGTATCAACACATATAGCAACTCATCACCAAGACCCGGGCCCTTGTATCATTGTGTCAGTGGACTAAGCAAGTGGAACTGCATGTTGATCAACTGCACAAACAGCTCAGTATGCAAAGCAAGATAAACATCCAAGTGGAATTTCTCATTCCATGTAAGCACTTGTATTGACAGGGAAGTTAAGAGGCTAATGAATCTAGCTAACACGTTCTGTGACCCAGGCTGGATCAGACACCATCTGCACGTCCGCGGCCCAGCCCGGATCAAACCGCTCTCTTCTCAGAGGCCGCAACACTGGTGCGGCGCCAGCATGGCGTGCCAGGCTCAGTGGCTCAGTTGGTGTTTGTGTGTGTGTGAGAGAGTTTTGTTCATTAGGAGAGAAATATTGCCCTTTCGTTGAGCTGGTGAGACGCTGCTATAGGAGAAGCAGCGTTAACACCACCGGCAGCTCTACAGAGAAACGCACACTGTAAGATGACACTAGTCACGATCCAACGTCATGCGAGATGAGTCACTGGAAATTTATTTCTGCTGGTTTAAGACTGGATACAAAAGTTGACATGACTGTAAAGGCAGGTTTACTGAATAATAGTATAACAACGTTCTGCTTTAGTTTCCATCACTGTACGAGTTTAAGATGAAAATAATCACTATTTATGTAAGTAACACCACATATTTCATCCCACAAGGAATATGTAGCGTTCTGTAAAAAGAAAAAAAAGTAATTTGTTTTCCTCAATCTAACAGAAGCCACTTTTCTAAAAATGATTAATTCTGTGCAGCACATGAACCTCCACACAGATCCCATCCGGCAACTTACAGTAGCATTCATTCTGAGCCTTAGCAATCCCACGGGGTGTCAACACTTGTGCAAAGCAGACAATAAACATTGGAATCCATTGACGGAACGGATTGAATTTAATTGGTTTTCAGTTTTATAGGGCATCTCTATTTTTCCAGGGGCACTGTCGAAGATGGTAATATAATATTTGACTGATATTAATGCATTCACACACACACATACACACATTTAAGGCAAGATGGGTTACTGGTCTTCGATTTCAAGCTGCTATGGCGCCACTGGAGGCAATAATGGCATGGCACACAGCAACATGCCTCCTTTTAATTCATGGGCCAATTTCATGCTTGCACACATCAAGGTATCAATACCGGCCTGCTCAGTTAAAAGCAAATAAATTGGACTGTGCTCCTTATATCTGTAGCCCTGCCCTACTGCTAACATAGGTGGGGAGCTTGCTTTCCAATGTGGGCTATTTAAGTTTCATTACTCAAATCCCCATCAGACTGTGCGGTGCAGGCACATTTGAATATGTGACTATATTATCTGTGGTGGTATTTCACACTGGTTTAACAGGATCTCCAATTCCATTTCCTCACCGATGCCTCAATATGTTCTTCATAATGAATTCTGAGATTGAACTTCTTTCAGGATTATAAATACTTTCAGTACTGTAAAAGGTCTTGGTTAGTATGACAGAAACATCTAGATGTTATTACTTTATTCCAGAATCTAATCTGCCCGTCTAATCTCAGTAGTACAGACATTGCGAGCTAGCTATCTTCTTCTTTCCAACACTGAAATGCTTAATAGGAAAGTGGATATCTGATCTTATACACGCTGTACCATACATACACGAGCTCCCAGTCTAACACGCCATTATAGTTGTAGTGCTTTGATCTAATGGTGACAAAACTGTGTCTAATCTCAGCCATCGCTGAGAGACAACAATCTCTGTGCAGGGAGTGATGATGCGTGATGGAGGGTGAGACCAAAGCTTGTGTATCATCTTCATATTCTCTGGTTAGTACTTTACTTCCTTTTGTTCAGGTTTGAGAAATTTAATACTTTCTGCTTTCATCTTACTCCCTCACACACAGATATAAACACACACACACTCTCTTGCTCTATCTCTATCATGTCTCGCTATTGCTCTCTCTTCCCTGCAGTACATTCTGACACTGACTCGGGGGTTAACAGAAGACGGCATCCATCACAGCGCACCGTTCAATCAGTCAAAGGACAGATCTGTGCTGTCAGATAAGCCACTTATTGTAATATATCTGAGCTTCACAATGCCGTTATGATCCCACCCATCATAACTAAGGCTCACAAGCTACAAGCCTTTATGATTCACGGCCGATCACCATGACTCAGCACATTCAATCACCTGGGGAAACTGTAACCAGGCAACAAGGTTCGGAGAAAGGGTCTCCTGAGTTAATGGCTTTACCACAGCTAGCATTGCACACTACTAATTATTCTTTTCTGTGTCAACATGAGCGTAAAGTAGGCTCTTCTAGCCCATTAACGGGTAGTGGTGCTTTAACAACTCTGCAGAGAAGTGAAAACTAGTTTCAACCTGCCTGCACCCACAAGAGCCGTGTTTTCCTACAGGTTGTGCAAATTACTGGCAGAATCCGAGGACGTAAAGTGTGAGATAAAAGTGCGAGGGGAAGAGGAGAGGATTTTCAAACCAGCAGGGTGAGTGCGCCGTCTTATCAGCAGTGGATTAGGGAGGCATTAAAGAGTCCAACTTTCTTTTTTACATTTTTATGAGGTCTTAGTTAAACTACACATTGATAACAAGGCCTGACTATTTCATGCTCATGAATAAAGTTCAGTCGGAATCAGAAACAACATTTGCACAACTTCTTTGGCTCTAGTGCTTTGTTTCATGCTGGCAGAACATCACAGTGTTTCGCTCAAAAAGTATTCCTTTGTTTTAAACAGCGGATGTAAAAACGGCAACAAAAATATTTCAGGTTTAGAAGTCAGAATCCAAACATCATAAAGATTCAGTCGCTTAAGCAGAGGTGTGACCAATATGCTCGTTTCTTTGATTTTAGGTGCTTGTATTAGACCTAGCAGATTACGTGGCACATTTTGGTATATTTTCTTAAGATGGTTAAACAACAGCATTAAAAAATAAAATCTACCTTCAAAGACTACAGATAGTGAACATTAAACTGTGCCTTGGGTTGGTGCAGAAGTGACAAAGTGATACGATTAAAGCTCCCCTCCACCACCAAAGGTCTGTCCACAGTAGTGCACAGAACACGAGTGTGTATCCTGAACCTAAAAAACACATTTGGGTAAGTGGGAAACTTACTCATACCCAATAACAATGAGACCAGATAATAAAAAGAAGATTCAGAACTGAGGGAAATGTGACCCTATTCAAAACACAGTTAATCAAAAGAGATACACATAGTAATAGGGACAAGACTCTACATGAATCCAATTAGACAGAACTACGTCTAACTGTGAAGATCTAAACTCTGCAGGATAGGAACAGACAAGGCTGCAGGGCAGAGCGAACTGGGCATTTCAGATTGGAAGTTTATACATTTACTATCGCACACACATGAAGAGCCACAAAATGATTTATCTTAGCGTGTAAGAAGAAATGACACAATGCAGCCTACATACACAGCAAGCTGCCACAAAGATCTGTGCATTAGGGAACTGGCAGTTTGAGTGCGACATTATTCACATCATCCAGAAAAAGGATTCATCTCTGTGGCAGCTGAATGGATCACCTTTTAAAGGCAGAAAAAGGAAATGAGGGACGGGCCATTCAAAGAAATGGTGGAGATAGCAGTCATTTTGGATGTGGCTGAGGTGATTGTGGCTGATGAAAATAAGTAGAGCAAGACTAAATTAGAATTCCAATACCAGTTTTGGTGAGAAAGGTAAGGGTTTGACTGATGCACATCTCCAGTGCTAGATGATAATTTGTCTTGGCCTGGTCAGGGGAGGAAAGCGAGCAGGAAGAAAAGGGAGAATGATATTGAGAGAGAAAAAAAGGAAATTGAATTGGAGCAGCCTAATTTCTGGGGCAGGCATCATGGTCCAGCTCATATGGCACTCCCCCTTTCTCTTTTGTCATGGCGACTGTGGGGGTGACGGATGGACGTCTCACTCGTAATGGTTCCCACTTTCAGAGAGCTGCATAAAACTGGCCGATGGAGGCATCAGCAGCATCTGATAAATCATAATCTAAGTCAAATTAGGATCCATTATCATCATGAGGTGGGGGGCTCTTTTCCCTCTGTTTCGGGGGCTGCATCTGAGGTAAATGAGACTACAGGCATCTTGTGACAGCAGGCAATTTTGAGAGGAAAAGAGTGCATATCTGATGCATGATTGCCATGGTAATGTGTGTCCTAGATGCCAGAGAGACTGCTCAGACAGACAGAGGCTGGATTTTGGCAAAGCCGCGATCATAATATGTCCATTCTCTCGTAGATTTAAACTGTCAATATCATCACTTAGTACATTACTGTTGATGCAACAGGTTTCCATCTATAAGGAAAGAGTAGTTATTATTTTGAACGTGGCAGTGTAGTTTGCTGATTTTAAAGAGGATTTATGTGGATGATTATGTTTCTGTACACAGTATATGTATGTACTCGCTCCTTTTTTATGCTCTAACAAAGATATTGAATTGACAGCTGTTTAGTTTCCAAATCCTCCCATGAACCTTACAATGACTGAGAGCAGAGCAAAAATAGTTTTCTCTTATCTCCTCTTATATACACAGTAGCTTTAGGAGGCACAGACATTTTTACAGGGCTCCATAACAAATGTGCAAAACACCAGGAAAACCATCAAATGAAATTTCTGTTTTGTATCTCTTCAGTTCCATCTGTAGAAATAAGACCATAGACTTATTTCTCGTTACACAACTTTAAAATGTAAGAACCTTATCTTTGACGGCTGAGCTGTTGAAACAATGCAATACATGTTCAGAGATTGAATGAACTTTTATGAAGGTAGGCATTCAGACTGAAAACAGCCTGCATTAAAAATGCAATAGGCTGCATTGGTGGACGTTCTTTGTTTCAGGTGGTGCTGGGATGTGATATAACGGAGCTGCAGTACTGTTTGTATGTTTGAAAAACCCCTTAAACTTTCATTTCTTTAGGAATTTGGTTTCAAAACAACACACACTTCATCACAATGAGAGAAACAACATTAACACTTCACGTGAGTGTTACCAATTGGTTCTCTAATGTTATTAACACCCATGACACACAAAGTTATGTGGGTAACACATATTTCTCACAGGAGGAGACGTGGATGTAGAAATAGTATCAGCCTAACGGAGACGCAGGATTTGACTTGAAGTGTGGTAACGTGCAAACATGAGTGAAAGGCAAAGGCACCTGAGGTACGGTTACTTTGGTCACGCCTGCAGACCAAAGTGGCACAATACCTATGCTGTATTTTTTAGGTTTAAGCTAGGATTTGACTTTTCTTCACAACTAGAAAAACGGTTATTCAACTCTGCATATTGAGGTTTTGCATGTTTTTATTTCTTTAGGTTTGCTTCTCAGTCATATGTGTAAACTAGTCTCCCCGTCTCACTTCAAACATTAGCCTGTCGTAGAGAAACAGATGTTAGAGTTGTTTAACTTTGCATCTGTTGGTCAAAATCTCTGGAGTCCTACAATCATTTTACAGACAATCCCAGGTACCGTCATCCGTGTCCTCCACCAAAGGATCCCACAGAACCAGCTGTGGCTGAGAACGTAAAGACTTCTCAAAGGAGGCCCCACCATGAAATACCCATGGCATCAGAGGGGTATAGGCACTTCCTGTTTCTCCCCCTTCAGCCCTTCCTGGCTTTCAACTCGCAGCCTGAACTCTCCATTGTACTCAGCACTGGGACTTTTCACAGGTTCTATGGGTTTGGGTGAGTCAGGGGGAAAACAGTTGTAGAAGTGGCGTGCAATGGGAGCGGCAAAGCAAAACAGCTTACGATTTGTCACCACTTGTCTTCACCAACTGCTTGGGTAGTGAGGTAGCTCAGGCTGCAGTGATAACAACCTGTATTGCATTTCTGTGAAATGCCAGCAAGATTGTTGCTGTTGTCACATATCTTTCCAATTACTGGATAATTTTGGAACCAAACTGTATCAAGAGTCTTCAGCTACTGCAGAACCCGTGGAAAGCTAAACAGCATTCAGGAACCCTTCCCCTCATCACACTCACTTTCTCTCACTACACCAACTGATCAAAGTCCCTCACAGGTTCTATCTACACTTTAGCACCAAAAGAGAATAAAAAAAGTGTCAGGTACGTCTAGCCTGTATGCTGCAACTACAAAAGGCCAGAGTGCTCCTATTCGGACAGGTGATGTAGGCGAATCCCCTGGAGGTGCTCACTGCAAGAACCCAGCACCCTCGCCACTCTGACTGCTGTCTACTTTGTGGCAGACAAAGCCCCTCAGCTCCCGTCAAAACATCTCCTAACTAGATAGCAGTGGGTCCGGCCATCCTGTGATGAAGGGCTGACTGCACAGAGACAGTGTGTAGATCTACATGGACGTGTCTGTGTGTATCTGGACTGTACCAGAGAAACAGTGTGGTCGACGGCTTCCAGTGCTCACATTTATACTCGTTTATTTTGTTATATAATTTATAAATGTGTAAAATATTCTGATTTTCTTTCTTCTACATTACTGCAAAATATTCTTATTAGTCAGACAAAGCAAAGAGTTTGAAGACGTTCTGGCAGCTTCTAACAGCTGTTTTCCACAATTTGTGACTGATTATAAAAAGTGCTGATCTGCTTTAGTGCTGCTATTTAAGAGTTTAAAATTTAAGTCTGGATTTGGACACAATATCTCTAAAAAACAAAGACACTTTAATTTTAGACATTTTTGGAGAAAAGAAAAAACCCTCAGTCTTTGAAAACCCACACAGATCCCTCGCTCTACCTGATGCAACACAGAGACACACATGCACCCACATGAAAGACATGCAAGTGCAGCCCATCAAAGATTACCCATGGAGAACTCAAAGGGTGTCACAGGTTTTTTTTTCTTATTTTTTTTTAGCAGACACCCGTCTCACAGTTCTCCACAGTTCAAATCCCTCTGGGTGGCTGGTTGCTGTCTAGAGAATACTGTCAAGATCAATAGATGGGAACTCTTTTTTAAAGCCACTGTGAGAAAAGGATGGGTGGAGGGGTGGCAGACAAAGGAGCAAAGAAGGAAGACAGTAAAGGAAGGAAGCATGGGTGGGGTGGGGGGCATAGGCCAAGTGTGAAGGAAGGATGATGGTGGAGGGAAAGGAAACAAAGGAGGTGAGTCTGTGGAGAAATTCAAAGGAAGACGAGACGAGAGAAACAGCTCTGTTGTTACATATTCACATATATTTATTTCTTAAATTATTAATAGAGTGGGTCGAGCGTTAACGTTACTTTAGCCGTTAATTTGTGCTGGTATCAAAAAGACCCTGTAAACATACGCAGTAGATATGACGACAGCATTAACCTCTCAGTCCTTCAGAGATTTGAACACTGATCAACAGAGGACTAAACTTTGTCGCCTCTAGTTATTTGATGTTGGCTTGATGTGTCACGGCTCCAAAAGGAACAAAAAAGTTTAATTTGACTAAAACTAATGCACTCGTCACATGAACACCACTTCATCCACCACCTAAACTGTGCTGTGTGCATTTTCACATTACACCTATAAACCGTCACTGCAACGTGTCTTTGGAAATTTCAAGCAGTCTTAGAAGTCTGTGTTGCATTATTCAGACGGTGGACATCAGTTTTTGAAATGAAAAATGGTGAGGAGGAAAGGGTCTTTCTGATTCTGAATATATAATTCCGATCATTTTTCATTTAAGTAGAAAGAGAGGTTGAGCTGGAGAGGTTACAGGAGATAGTGCCATGTTAAGGGATGGATGAAAGGGGGACTGAAGGATAGGAGGGAAATATTTATAGAGGAGGGCAGAGAGTAAGGAGGAGAGAAGCGATAAGCCTGAGTGAAAGCAAAAAAGGCAGAGGAAGGGTCTGCTGAGGGCTTTCATTAAAGCCTTCAAAGAGATCAAGAGCATATGATGAGATGTTGAATTGGGAGGTGGGAGGCGGCCATGCACAGGACGTTCATACTAAACCAGCTAGATCTGAAAACTTTCCTACCAATAAAAACATTTTTAGTCAGCCTCATTTGGACGTAGTTTCATGGAGAAGACTGAGTGTCTGACGGCAGACGGCTGGAGAATTGAATGAGGGAGAAGTCAGGCGAGGGTGCAGGCTATGTTCTGGCATGAAGTGAATTAATCCCTGGAGGTCTTGCAGCCGGCTGCTGACACAGGCTGGTTTTATGGCGAGCCAGGAGGCCATAAATAAGGCATTATGGGTACTGGGGGATGTGCTGGTCTTAAGTGTGCCACTTTAAAAAGGCCCTTTCGCCATTAGCTGTGTGTCCAGGCTGCTTGAAGTGATGGACCGGTGTGTGTGCGTGCTGTGTGAGCACTGTGGTGACCTCACTGTGACTATGCTGTATTTCAAATGGCCGGGTGAGACGCGAGTCAGTAGCCTTGAGGGAGCTGACCGTCTCAAGATCATGATTCCCTCCTCTACGTCTGTTGTACTGTTAATCACACTGTTAGAGCTGGTGTTTAACGGCGTCTAATGGTGGCCATCTCATTGTGGAACAAAGCTCTTCAATCACCCACACTGTGCTGTGAACGAGGGTGGGGGGGGCTGTAGAATTGATTGTGCATATTAGAACATGTTATCCTTCATTTGTTAGCCTCTTACATTTTGAGTTTCACCAATGAGACTTGAAATGTAATGTATTTCTCATTTCACTCTCTCCACCAGCCCTGCGTGTTAAACTGTCTCCTTCCCTTTGTATCTCAGCGACAACTAATCCACAAGACGGGACAGGAGCTATTGTAAGTGCTCTAGCAGCCTTAGCATCACAACACTTTGGTACTGACTATTCAACAACAACCTGAAACTCACAGACACCTGTGGGTACAGCTAGGGGCTGTGTACAAGCACATTTTCTACTGTTGGTGGGTGAGGAGCGCTTTAGCTTTAGAAAATGGCCCAAAGACAGCTCCCAGTGAGAGGTGAGGGGATTGCTAATTACTTCCTTCAGAGAAAACTGTAAAACACTAGATAACAGAAAAGCTTTCATAATCATTTGTACCGCTATCTTCTACCTCACAGACATACACTACTCTTACAGTTTCATAGGGAAATCCATTCAAATACTGTTCAGCATTTGTCATTTCCATGAAGCGTAAGTGCAGGAATTCGCATTGGATCAAAGCAGAAATTGCAAATTTTTGGCTTGTTGTACCCTTTAAGGCCAAACTGGTGGAGTTCACCACAGGACAAGGCAACGAGTTCAATTACTGCAAAGTGCCATACGTCAATTTTATACACTTTTACGTAATAATCCATGTCCATTATTATCTGCACTGCCTTGTGTAGTGTTAGACTTCACCTTTTCGACTAAGGCAAACAAAGCCATTGGATTAGTTTTGCAAGCTTGCTGCATGATCCAGCTGCATGTGGCACTGAAGAATCAACTAGCTGCTAACATATAAATAACACTTGTCATACCTTCTTCTGTGAGCGTGCGATCGCTGTGTTTTTAAGGTCCGCGGAGCATGAAAATCCACAAAATTTGACAGGATACAAGGATTAGTTAAACCCAACATGTGTTTTTTTTAAAGCAGGACTGACACAAATGCCCCCCCCCGCCCCCCAAGCCGGCTTCAAAATAACTCAGAGAACATGACAGGGATAATGGAATTTATGTCTCCGGATTAGTGTTAGTGATGGAACATTCACAGCCAAATCTACTGTTTTGGAGGGATTAGCACACAAAATCTGGATGTAATACATTTGGCATTAAATGTTAATATATGGAAATACCTGCTAAAAATGCATAAGCTTTGTTTTGTTGAGGATTACTTGTCTCTTAATGATACAATATGGTCTGTGAGTAAGAGACATATTATTGGACATGAAAAGTGAGCAAGAGTAGAATGTGTGTCAGTAGGTTGAACTTTTTTCTTTTAAGACATTGTAGTTCACAGTATGGAAATCACAGCAGGAGCTAATTTGGTGGTTTAGTTTCAGCCTTTTAAGCGTCTCAGTCCTTTCTTTATCTGAGAGACTGACATTTTTATGCTTTATAATGGAGTTCAAAACAGCTATTTAAACACATAAAATATCAAATATCTTCAGCTGGAAAAACAAATCTGCTGTAGACGAGTGTTACGTGAAGATGTGAGCGTACGACAGGCGTATACATCACAAACAACCCACACAAATTATGGGTTAGAAATCTTTAACAATGATTTAACACTAGTCATAGATGTATCTCCCTGACAATGACAACACAATGTGTGAAAGGCTGAAGCCTGATTACAGACGACAGAACTCAACCCAGGAAACTCTTGATTTCCTCCAAATGTTGAGAGCGGTGCGCTTGAGGTTGTCATCGCTGCCCTCTGAATATAGCTATGGAAATTAGATCCTCGCGGGTGGGAAGGGTCAGGGCAAGCCTCCCCCAGCATCGCTGCCACCAGAGCGGCCCTCGTGGGACAGATGATTTAGCCCAGATTCCTTCTCAATCAAACATGCATATGCACACACACACACACACACAGAGACAGCAAATACAGTTTTCCTGTCAATATAATATAGAGTAAGACACTGGGTCTCTCTTGTATTCTGTTTGTATCTGGATTCAGAACACCGGTGGGCAGATGCATAGATGGATAAATACTCAACATCCAATGGTCAAAGTGACAGACTTGACAAAGCAGAGAAAAGTCCTTCCGTGATGCACCGATCTCCTGCCATTAGGACGCATCTACTGACAGCTGGACGCCGACAGTGAGTGATGAACAGTGTGGCAGCAAGCTACCAAATCAATACAAATCTACATAACATATTCCACATGTGACTCGATAAAGCCCCAGATGTGGGACCGAACCGCCGTGCTGTTTCATAATCGCCACCAATCACGGCGTGTCGCTGGGGTCATGTTGATCTGCGCTGCCTGATTAAAAATAAAATTGATAATAATAAAAAAGTTCTTTAACCGCAGAGAGGGCGAGGTTGCTCAGCGTGATTGGTGAAATTGATTGGCTGGTAAGCAGAGTGAGTGAGAGCGCTGCTGTGACATAAATCAAGTGTTAAAAGGACATTCACAGGGACTCCAGCGCATATTGATTAGTCATTATTTGTACTAACGGGCCTAAGAGAATGTGGGAGGTGCCGTAGTGGACGTGCTGGCAATGTATTATCTGGAGGGGTGGGGGTTGGGCCACAGGAATCGATAGGTGTCACACAGGTCTGGCTGGTCCACTACACTATTCCTCTGTCATATTCCACTAAGGCACTGCAGGAAAACTTAACTAGTATTACAGTAGTTTAAGGGTTTTGACTTCAACAGGTTGTGAGCAGTTCAATAAAAGTGATATTTCCATGTGAGAGTGTGCAGCATTTACAAAAATCCAACCCGAGGAAATTAGCTTCTCTGTCTTGCAAAGTTTGGCAAGAGAAAAAAAATGGAAAAATAAAGCCATGTATAAAAACACAAGGAAAATATAAGAAGGGGAAAAGGCCTCATTCATAGACATAGCAGGAAACTTTCTCTCCCTCGCCACCAAACAAGAAAGCTGTCAACACTTCATAGCTGCTTCCTACTCTGCTCCTAAACTATCACTCTCTTCCTCCGCTAACGTCTCTGGAGGCTATTTGCAATGTATAAAAAAAAAAAAAAAAAAAGGACTCAAGCTCTCCTTCATTTATTTTACTCTCACATCCTCCTCTTCTTCCTCTCTCTCCACCCACGAGAACTGAGAGTTGGCAGGTTTGACACCGGTGGTCGGTCAGGGCCAAGGGCCACTGCTCGCAGACGTCTGGTTCTTGTCAAAACTCCTGAAGCAGACAGGGTCCGGAATAAGATATGTAGAGAAGAGAAGGGAGGTGGTGGCCTGATGTCTTGAAAGTATCAGGTAATAGGGACTAATTGAGATCTCTTTAATCTAGAATGTTTCCTCTGTGTGTGTGATTTCAGGTGATTTAAGGGCTCAGTTACAAATCAAAGAGACGCTATTTCAACCAATAACGTGGGGACAACAGACGAATCACAGTGACAGAGGCTGCTGCAAGAATCAAGGTGAGTTTGATTAAATGAGCCTGGTGAGTGATAAGGTTCATGCAGTATAAACTCACTGACCACTTTATTAGGAACACGTGTACAGTCTAATTCTACTTTTACACAGTTGTACGTTCTCAGGAGTTGTACTGAAGTGCATTATACTAAGGTTTTTCTCCGTGGAACAAGTTGCTTTTGGTTTTTAAATAACTATACAAACAACTATTTTTGCTGTTTTTAATTTCTGCTGTAATTTCATTTCAAACAAGGCAAAAAGCTGATGATGAAAAAAAGCCTGCAAAAACCTGGAGAGACTGGGAAAGGTTATAATCCATGGTGCACTGCAGAAGAGAATTATTATGGATACTGGACCTAGCAATGAGTGCAGATGCAGCCTTTCACAGAGTTGAACTTCTCTCTTTGTAACATGAGTCAGCTTTGTTGAATGGCAATTTAAATGCATTTTTTTCAACTCAAACACTTGCACAGGAAACCAGGAAAAATCAACAGAGGAAGCATATATAGCATCCAACGGCTTAAAGATGCTCAGCAACTCCTTGGTTTGATGCTTGCTGAACAGAAACACAATAAAAAGACCCAGGGTTTACAGCTCATGTACCTTTCTCCGTGCTTCGCCTGGAAGCTGTGACACCAACTCCATGACGAAAAATGTTCTGTGTCCCTGTGCTGAACAATTAATATACTTCCTCACAATTGCAGATTTACATAAGCAAATGACCCAAAAAGAAGTGATTAGGTTTTGTTCTGAAAGTTATTGCTCCAGCAAATCTCCGCCCAGCAGCTGTTGGCCTCATTCACGGCGCCGCTAAGTCATTTCAGCGCCGCCACAAAAGGGTGATAGATCGTAGATATCACCATTGAAATGCAGAGCATTGAAATAAAAGATCCAAACATGCAGATACACACTTTGCTACAATCCTCAGAACAGAGTCTAAAAGGAGCTTGGAGAGTCTTCCTGTGGCAAATCCTAATTAGTTTAATGAGTTTTTTCTTTCTTTACCACAGTTAAATCATTGCATTTAATTAAATAAAGAAAACAACTTTGGACTGTGTGTACGTGAGCATGTCTGCGGGAAGAGGGTGGGGGATAATTACATTGAAGTCGTAAAAACAGGGGGTCTCTTAATCCCAAGTGCAGTTACACTTATTAAAGCAGAGAGTGAAGGGTGGGGGCTGCAAACAACAGGGACCCAATGCAATCCAAAACACAGGGGAAAAAAAACAACTTGTGATTTATCTCTTTGGCAACCAGTCATCCTGTTCTGCTCACAATCCCGCCAAATAAGAAACGGCCATTGTTTTGGGGTGTCCGCTGCAGATGTACTAAAACACTTTTGAACAGACTACCGAGAATGCTGGGTAACAAAGGAGTGACCTGGATCTGTGCCTTCAAAGTTACAAGAAAAACAATCTCTAGTCTGCACAGGAATTCTCGTGTGGTGACAATCGATTACGTTCCTGAACTCCAAAGGAGAAAATGGTTCAAATGTGAAGAGAAAAATCATTTCAATCCCCTTGATTGAATGTTTTTTAAGGTATTTTCAACACAGAAGTAAGAGAGATTAAAAGACTTTGGTCAGAATCTCCCTGTTCTCTCTGGGTTTTAAATCAATCACCTCTGTTTCTCATGATCAGTTATTCTTTGAGCAGAAACTAAGTCTTAACTCGGCGCTGATCTACTAGAAAGGTTTTGTGTTTTATAGGATGGAAAAGACAGAGGGAACACATTCTGACATCTGCATTCAACACCTTGGTTTCTCCACCGTCTGCTTTTCCTTCGCTTTCCCTCCTTGTTGTCTCGACCACCCCCAGACCTGGTTGCAGCCCTCCTGGCATCTCTGCCTTCTCCGCACTAAATAAAAAACAGTCCATCACGATGCCTGCTGGCTGAACACCGCTGACAGCTTTAGAAGAACTCCATCTTTTTTTTCTGCTCTCCATGTGAGAAACCTGAGGCTTCAGCGCCGCGGGGAGCCACACGGGGCTGACGACGAGCCTGGGAGGCCTGATCTCTGTTTCCTGAAATCACACACTTAACCACAACCGCACACATCTAGAGTGACATTTACTGCTGCAGCTATCGAATCAGCATCTCAGACTGAAAATACTCTCATATGCATCTAAAGAGAACATAAAACACTCATCTCTCTTTTTGAAAATGCCAACTGTTGTTAATAAAACACTAAGTTCAGGCATCTGCAACTGAAATATCTCACATCCACAAAAAATATGATGATATGAACTTGAGTTTTATGTGATGAGACTTAACAGAACGTACTGCAGTCAAACATGTGCTGTACGGGCTTTTGTAGCCATTTCTTTGAAGAGCCAAGATGCTGTCAGACTAAACCCTGCAGAATGATCGGAGTCAACACTGGACACGTTAATGATGAGTGATTGATTCTCCACAATTTTACATCGTAATATGATTGTATATTCTGAGGATTGAGTCATGGCAACTGGACTTCTTTCTTCCAAGTAGAGACGTTTCGTTCTGCATCCACAGAACT